>CM076580.1:878318738-878590117 GCA_034641835.2 Pinus albicaulis | reverse complement strand
TGGCGATTATGGTCATTGTACATGGTATAATGATGATGTGATGGGGCATCAAGATGCCTTGTTAAGATGGATTCTCTTCAGAGAATATGGCCACTACATTTGGTACAATGATGATGTGGTATGGCAGCAAGAGGCATTGATTTGTTGGCTTCTTTTGAGAGAGTATGGCTCTCATATTCTCATTGATGTTGATTTGGCATGGCAACAAGAAGCATTATTGTGGTGGCTTCTTTTGAGAGAGTATGGCTCTCTTACTTGTTTTCATGATGATCTAGCATGGCAGCATAATAATTTGTTGTGTTGGTTGTTATTGGGAGAATATGGTTTAACACTTTGGTCTAACCATATGTCTTTATTTATTCTTTTGCATAATGTTGGAATGATGATTGGAACCAACAAGGCCAATAGGGCTAGAGATGAGGGCATGTCAATGCTCAATGTACTTCATAAAACATGGGATGGAGAGATGTATTGTGAGATGGATATTTTCCCTTGTGGGAAGAACCACTTTATTTTATGTATCTCATGTATTGATGATGATGTTGGACATCATATGATTGTCACTTGGTACTTCATGGTGGAAGGAGGACATCTAACCATACAATTGGAGGTCATTCTATACATTCTTGAGAGACAACTTTGGAACCAAACATGCATGACACATTGCAGAAAATGGAGGAGGCCTTCCTTATGTGGATTCCATTTGGAGGAAAATGGATGTCTTATGCATCTACTTTTGTAGTTTCTTGAGGTCAAGCAACATTTTACTGGGGAGGAATGTAATATTCCCAAATTTTCACATGATTTTTGGAATATTAAAGTTCTTAATAAAGCTACTTAATTAAGTAAATAAAAGGGTGTAGGGACCCATAATCCTCAAGATGAATAAATATCCAATTTTTATGTGTGAATGTGGATTAATTAAGCCTAGATCTACATAATGAGGTAGTAGAGCCACTACTAATGTGAATGGAATTGGAGAACATGTCTCATTAATGGGATATATCTTGGAGGTTGATACAGTCAACTGAGATCTTGGAAGGAATCAAACAGAAGATCATGGATCATTCATGATGAGATGATGGAGGATGTTGTGCAATTAATGCACACATGTTGGAGAGGGCGTACATTGCACCTAGACATGATGGATGACTTGGAAAGACAACACAGTCAAACATGGAGGATCTTTTCCACATGCACAACACAGTTTAGATGAGGGCCAAGGCATGGGAAGGTTCATAAACTGTATAAAGGAGTTGAAGAAAAAAATGAAGGCAGACTATTGATTATATATTTTGAGGTCTGTTTAGATCTAGAATTGTCATGTGACATTCCATTGCTTTCTTGGGCTGTTTAGCAAAGATTGCAAGTGTTGTTTAGCACAGGGTGTTCCTGGTCAAGAATCCCTCCTCTTTCATTGAGTAGCTCTTGGAAGAGGGTTGTACTTCATTCTACATCAGGAATTGGTGCCACATATCTTTTCCTACTTTCTGCAAAACATCCATATTCAGAAATTGCAGATTTCTGAAGATCAATTTTGAGAGGAGGAGGTTTTCCTTAAACATTTCAGTTGAGGAACCAGTGAAGGATTATTCCTATCACCTTGGAATTGAAGATCAGCATTCCCAGGGCTTCATTTTAGATCTTGAATTAGGCCAAAAGTTATTGACCTCCTAGCAGTAGTAATCCCTTAATGAATTACGCTGTCCATTATTGTAGATCTAAAGGAGGAAGGAAGTTGCTAGCATTATAGCTAGTAATCCTATGAGGGATCATCCCCTCACCTTGCCATCAGTATTTACATTAGCCTAGAGTTTATTGCATCATACTTTAGTAGATATAGAGTCTCTCTTTCCCTTATAGCGTAGTTTTTATGAGCAGTTTTGTTGCAGCAACTGTAATCATCATTGGACAACTGAGAAGCTAGATCTAGAGCTTCTAGCTTGTAGATCTGAAGGAGGGATCAATCCTTCAAGATTAGATCTAATTTTGTGACATATTTCAACCATCTGTTTGTCAGATCTAGCTTCAGGTCTGTTATCCCAGCAGATATAGGGTCAAACCCTATGAGGGTGATTTTCTAAAGTTGTAGATCTAGAAAATCCTTTCTGGGTTATCTTGGGAACCCATCACATTGGCCAGATATTGAATCTTGGCATCATTAGAGCTCATAAGCTCCCTAGATCTGTATTTTCCATTGCAACATTTGCATGTATATCAGCAGCAGCAGGGACAACACAGTATTGCTTCTGTAATCTCACCAATTATGCAGTGCTAGTTGCAGCACCATTGTAGGGTGATTTTAGACCTTCTCTTGGGCTAGATCTACTCATTTTATATACATTGTGTAACTGATTCATCTCCATATAATAAAATTTCTTAGCTCCTCTGTAAATTTTGATGTTTTCTTGAGATTTATTGTTTACTTAGTTGCAGTTATTATATTGTGTTTAAGTATTAATGCATTCTCCATTTTGGGATATCACATCTGGTTTCTTCAAGTCCCCATCAAAAGTAGGTGGCTTGGATTTCTTAAATTCATCTGGCATGTATCCCCTGTCACTCCTCCTGTAAAGATGGTACCGATGATGATTGTAATGTATATCTTAACCAAAAATAGGATGGTACCCGTACTCATCACCCCTCCTATCTAGAGTATCCAACAACTTGCCATATCTCACTATATCAACTCTATATGAACTGTGTCTACTAGGAGACCTACTGCCACATGCCCCATTAGTTTTTTCCTCCTATCAATAGCTGATAATAAGTGGCCCTTGTTTCCGCAAATCTGATAAGCTCTGAAGAAGGATTTCATTCACCTCTGCTTGTTTCTTTTGTGCCTGTATGAGTATTTCATTGTCTACCTTACAATTCCATATTTCTTCCTTTAGGATTTTCAATGTGTCCACCAAATTAGAAGAGTGCCCACCATGCTTCCCATATGACTCATAGGGAGATTCTTTGTGGTCTACCATGTTTCTATCCTTGTTGATCTTTCTCCTACAAGGCATAATATGTCAGCTAAAACAAATAACAATAAACCAATGTACCTTAGTGTAATTTGGGGAGGATACTTACTGCAAGATCAACCAATCAACATAATACATGTATATAAAAAATCATAATAGCATGTAAATTCATAGCACATGGTATACTAGCACATACACATCATTCTAGTTGCAGTCCAGTCATATATGCATAACCATACCAAGTACACTCCATGGCCTAATCCATGACAACCTCAACCATACCAATGCAACCTGACCCCACACAATCACAAGCACGGACCCTACACTAGCACAAGCAACATGTAACCAATCATGAATGACCAATGCATGTTAAACATATAACATCACATAAGAAATCATACATGGACAACAAAAAAGCATGACCAATATGTGACCTAGCATAAACAATCAATGCATATACAACATGTAACAGTATGTAAGAAAGTGCACCTGGACAATACATAAGCATAAACAACACACAATCAGTCATATACACATGGAAACATGTTGGAAACAACATCATCAGTCCTCCCATGGCGACATCACTACCACCATGGCCAACACAAAAAGGATGCACAAACACATACACCATAGGTATGAGAAAAACATAAGAAATCAACATAACACATGATAAACACACCGCCCATCCATTCCAAGGGTTGTGTTGGGATAGAATTAAGGTATGTTTTCACCCTACATTTACTTCAAATTATCATACAATTTTAGGAGTTTTTCCTCATCTTAAAAGTAAAGGAAAGGAGGATTAATGTAAAATCAGGAAAAATGGACTAACGGTAAAAAGGATGTTTAAAAAACAAGGATTTGACTTATTTCATCTTTATTCACACGAAAAAAAATTAGCTGAATCGACGATGGCCAAAAGACAGCTGACAGACAGAGAACACAAAATCAAAATGACCCCCTAGGGACTGGCAGAAGGCGGAAAGACAGATCCACGTCTGAAGAACTCAAACGACAGCCACGAGCAACGGGCTGTTGTTTGGAAAAGACCATTCCACTAAGTGAAATCACCTTTAAAAAGGTCGAAGATGGACGAGAAAAGAGGAGGCTGAATAGGAATGCTCTTCTGTAATAGACATATCAGGATAGAACTATCCAGTTGTATTCATGTCTTAACCTTTTATTTAGTAAATAATTTTGGTATTTTGAATAGTCATTTCCTGATTTTTCCATCGCGTTAGATTTCTGGTGATTTGGGCCTAGCCCTGGGAGTTTCCATGCTCATCTCTGTGCTATACGTTAATTACGGAATTTATGTTCAGCTATCTGATGCATTATGTGAGATATCTTTCCACTTGTTAACTTCTAAGCCTATGATGCTGCAATTTCCTATGCCATTAAGATAGTTTATCTCTCATGCTTTCTATATTACAGTAATTGTTTCATAACAGTTAGATGCTTTCATCATTTTCTCAACACGTTTATATCTGTTTTATGATATTTAGAACTATTTCTATTCAATGCTTTATATCGCTAAGAATTATATCTTTCCATAAGTACTATAGGACTTATCGTTGTTGCTTAATGCAAAGGAATGCTAGCTATTTAGTTTTCAAAGAGAATTCCATTGCAAAATTAGATAAGAAATTGCTGTTCAATTTGTTGAAGTTGCTGTTCACTTCAGTAGGACTACTGTTCAATTCATCAGTGTGTTGTTCAATCATAGGTTACCCTTGCTAATTTTATTTAGAGAGAATAGTTAGCGGAATTTTACAATTCCATTTCTTTTTAAGTTGATTGATCTTCGAGAATTAGATAATGTTCTTCATGGTAATATAGAGTAGCTATTCTTGATGTCACTTGCATATACTGTGCTTGCACTCTTGAAATAAGAAGACTTACCTGGGTTGACAATTGAATTATAAGCATAGAGGTTGCCTATAACAGTCACCTTAGTGAACCAACATTTTTGGCACCGTTTTCGGGGATAGTTTTTAAGAGAAATGTCCTCCATTCCTTTTTTTTTGTTGCTGCAAAGAATTGGGTATTAAAAAAGAGAGGTAAGAACCTGCGTATCGGAAAGAAAAACACTTGCTCTCTAACCCACTTCTCAACAATTGTACAAAAGCTAGTAGAATAGGTTCTCTTGTTTTATGACTAGGAAGAAAAGGATAGAAACAAATCAAAATCATCTGCAAAAGTCTACGAAACCCAAAGGACCAGTGATCCTTGGTAGAACAACATATATAGAAAAAATCATTAAGAAAGCTGAATCCCAGGCATCCATAGGACCTAGAACCATTCCTATTCAAGGTCATACTGCACTCCCTTAGGCAACAGCCTCACCATCTGCAACCTATGCCGAGATTCACAGTGAAACAGAAGGGTCTGAACAAAGCCTTTAGACTACTGAACACATAAATACTGACTCTTCAAGAGAGGGAGGTTCTTGCAATTTACAAGAAGGGGAAGGAGAAACTAACGGGGCAATACAAGTAGAAGCTCTAGAGCCCGAATCCTGTGAAAAAGTGGTCGAGACTGAGACACTTGGTATTCCAGATCGAGGAAGTGTTGTAAAGATTCCTCCGCATTCACCACCTAATCCTGCTAATATTACTCCTCCGGAACAAGAGATCCCCGAAGATTACTGGCACATCTTTGGTCAAATGGAAAATAATCAAAACCAGAATCAAAGGCAGACATTGACATTGGAGTATCCCGTTGTTGACCATGCTACTAACGCCCCTATAAAAGCCACCCCCTTATAAAACATCCCCACCTTCCATGGGTTGAACTCAGAAGATATTGATGCATTTCTATTTGAATTCTATGTATTATGTAGGGGGTATGACTACACCACTGACTCGCAGAAACTGAAATTGTTCCCCTCTACTTTGAAGGGGGCTGCATTACATTGTTTCATGGGACTCGGTGGGGGAACCATCAATATCTGGGACCAAATGAAGAATTATTTTCTAATTAAATATCAAGATTATTGCCAGACTCGAGAATTAAAATTTGAAATCTTCAATATGTTTGCAAAAGAAAATGAGACATTAGAAGAATATGTCGAAATATTTCAGTATAATCTATAAATTTCTCCATATACTGCATTATCCAAAGACATCTTAAAAGCAACAATGATTAAGGGAATTAAAGAAGAATGGGTTGAAACACTTAATATAATGGGAAAAGGGGACATCTACCAAGAAGAATATGATGAAATTGTTTCGCTGTGTATCAGGTGCTCTTGGGGTAGTACGCGAAATAAGCCCATTGGACAAGATTCAACAAGAAAAGATCTCAAGCAGTCCGTTGGTAACGTAACCAAAGAAGAATTTGCTAATATTTTGGAAGATTTTAAAACTGACATTTTGGGTACTTTTACAACACAACTTGATGTCATACAAGCCAAGTAGAGGCAAGCTATAACAGAACAAAACTTGGTTGTCTTCTACCCATGCCATAGGAATAAGCATAGCCAAATGGAATTCCCCTTAGACACGATTCAGACCTATGCTATCTCCACTAAGGATCATGCCACAGACCATTTCCCTTCACTTCCAGGACTAAAAACAGTTTACAAAGAAGTAGAAGAAAAAATAGAACTAGTCTACCTAATGAAATTGCGTCGACAATGGAAAGCACGACCAGGTATGCCTCAGGACTTGCATCCATTCTTTCCTTCTCTATAATTTAACCAACAAAAACCTGCAGCAACTTGGAAAAATCAACCACCTTTCTCTAATTGGCCATCTCAGTCATTTCCTATACCACCTTGGCCAACACAAACCCCCTTAGGGAATAGTTGGCCAAGCTTTCCTTGTTCCCCTCCTTATTGGAAAAACACCCCATATCAAACCAAGTGGCCAACATCCCATTCTCAAACCACAAATTGTCCTCAAAATTAGCAACGACCTCTAGGAATGACCAACCTACTAATGGGGACAGGGATTCAAAATCAACCTACACTGCCAGCTCCATACCCTATCCAACACAACCCTCAACCTATCATCTGTCCTCAATTACCAGCCCAACCCAATCCTAACCCCAACAACAGACTGGTTTAGCTAATCCAGATTATAGAAAATCTAATCCTCGAAACTAAACAGAAGCAACGTAATGAACCAAAGTTGAGATCAGGACGTATTATCTCACCAGCACATGGTACGACCCCACCAAAATTTTAATCTAGAATTCCAATAGAGCCCAAACAAAAAATATATCTGAAATAGAGGTGGAGCAAGAAAAGGAAAAAGATGACCAAGAGAAGCCTGAAAATCTTAGGATTTCTCCACCTCCTTTCCCTGAAAGGTTAACGCTGCCTAGACCAATGGTCTCTCCAGATTTTGACATTCTGGGGGAATTGAGAAACATTTGCATCAAAATCCATCTTCTGTAGGCCATAAAAGACATCCCCATCTATGCCCAGACAATTAAAGAACCGTGTGGAAAGAAGCAAGAAAAAAGAACAAAAACTGTACCCACCGTTCATGTGGTGGGAGCACTATCTGACTTATTGTTGGGTAAGGAGACCCCCATAAAATATGATGACCCAGGGAATCCCATAGTAATTGTAAAAATCTCTGGCCACTCCTTCCCAAACACATTAGTCGACTTAGGGGCAACCATTGACATCTTAACAATGGGGACCTACGAGAAGCTAGGCATATTAGCTTTAGAACCCACAACTACGCTGTTGGAACTTGCTGACAGGTCTGTAATCAAGCCAAAAGGAATATTACAACACATCCTAGTTTTTGTGGACTCATGGGAGTATCTAGCTGATTTTTTAGTTATTAACCCAAATAATTGGATGGATGGACACCCATTGATTCTTGGGCGGCCTTGGTTGGCAACAGCCGATGCTTACATAGGCTGCTAAACATGCAGTGTGACCTTTGGTAGGGGATATTCCATAAATAACATTATCATTTACCCGCCTGCCAAACCAAGTTTACCCACGGTAAACATTCACAAGCATTCACATACATATTGGGAGCAAAAAAGTCGTCCACCTCTGACATTAGTCGAAACTCTTGAATTTAAGGATCAAAATGAAGATGATGTAATCAATAACTTTATGAATCATCCATCTACGTCTAGAAACTTAAAATGCCAAATGTTAAAAATAGTTCTTGAAGATAAAACACAGGAGGATCCCTTAGCAGACCTTGATGATCAATATATACCCACAACCGTTGTACGCAAAAACATACCCATTGAGATTGAGCCAGGGAAAAAATTGAATATCAATGGAAATATGGATAGTAACCAAAGGCAGATGCTCATAAAGATTTTATAGAAGTATGAAGGAGAATTTTCTTGGGACTACCCAGACACGAAGGGCATAGATCCTCAACTATGCACCCATCACATATATAATGACAAGGAGGCTCGACCTATTCGACAACCCCAATGTAGGTTAAACCCGCATCTAAAAGATATTGTAAAAGAGGAGCTGCAAAAACTGCTAGATGTAAATTTCATTTATCCTATTTCAGACAGAAAATGGGAAATGGAGAATATGTGTGGATTACAAAGAACTGAATAAGGCAACACAGAAGGACCACTTCCCCCTCCCTTTTATTGATCAGGTCCTTGATACATTGGTAGGGAAGTGGTTCTTTTCCTTTCTTGATGGGTTCAGCGATTACAATCAAATCCAAATAGCCCCCAAATACCAGGATAAAACAACCTTTACCTACCTGTGGGGTACATTTGCCTATAGGATACTACCATTTAGACTATGCAATGCTCCAACAACCTTCCAAAGACCCATACTCATCATTTTTTGTGATTTAATAAATGAGGGGCTTGAAATTTACATGGATGACTTCACTCCATATGGTGATGACTTTCATCAAGCATTAGAAATGTTAGAAAAGGTATTGGAACGATGTATTGCTACCGGGTTATGTTTAAGCAATGAAAAGTGCCACATGATGATGACCGAGGGAGTAATCCTGGGACACTATATCTCTCCATCTGGAATACAGGTAGACCCAACAAAAATAGAGGTAATCCTTTTATTAGCCACACCTTGTACATAGACAGAGGTACCTATTTATTTGGGGCATGCAGGGTATTATCGTAGGTTTATAAAGAATTTATCACAAATTGCTGCACCCTTGTATGCATTGACTGGAAATGTCGAATTCCATTGCTCTGATAAATGTGACACTGCTTTTGCAGATTTAAAGAGACTAGTCTCGACAACACAAATATTATGCGGTCCTAACTGGGAGCTACCTTTTCACATTTCTTCATATGCATCCAATACAGTGATAGGGGCAGTTCTTGGTCAAGAATAAGGTAAAAAGTCCTATGCTATTTATTATATTAGCAAAAATCTCACTCCTACTGAATTAAACTACACAGTGAAGGAAAGAGAGTTCCTGGTCGTCATTTATGCTATTAATAAATTTAGACATTATATAACTGGCTATCAAGTACTCTTGTATAATGATCACTCTGCCATTGAATATTTAGCCAATAAACCAATCACAAATGGGAGAATAACTTGTTGGTTGCTAATTTTGCAGGAACTCAATATAACCATCAAGGACTGCCAAGGAAACGAAAACGTGGTCGTAGAATTCCTATCTAGGGTTCCAAAGACAAATGACATGCTAGCAGTCAATGACCACTTTTCTGACGAACATCTGTTTATCGTAGCAGTGAAAACGACATGGTACGCAGACGTAGCAAAATATTTGGCAGTAGGTAAATTTCCTAGGCATTTAACATCGAAGGAACGGAAATTGATTGTACAAAATAGTGCTAGGTTCTCCTGGATTGGTGGATACCTCTTCCATGCAGGGGCCGACATGAATATATGCAGATGGATTTGAGAAGACGAGATTTATGATATCCTACGAGCCTGTCACGATGAACCATGTGGTGGCCATTTTTTAGATCGCAGAACAGGGCACAAAGTATTCCAATTGGGTTATTATTGGCCTACGATATTCAAAGATGCGAAAAAAAATGTCCAAGCCTGCAATAGTTTCCAAAGAATGGGTCGCCCAGGCCAAGCGGACAAAATGCCACTACAACCAAAATTGGTAATAGAACCATTTGAACAATGGGCGCTAGACTTCATTGGGTCCTTCAAACCACCATCAAACCATAAAACCTACATATTGTTTCCCATAAAATACGTAACAAAATGGGTGGAAACAATAGCCTTACCAAGAGCCACGGAAGAATCTGTGATTAACTATCTGTTTGAGCTATTTGTGCGATATGGTCTACCACGGGAAGTGATATCTGATGGAGGGGCACATTTCGTAGGTAATAAAATTACAACCACTCTAAAGAATCACCATATCATCCACAGAGTCACGTCTCCTTACCACCCACAAGCAAATGGACAGGTCGAAAGCACCAACAAATTCCTTGAGGCAATTCTTACTAAAACAGTATCAACACATTGCCGGGACTAGGCCACTAGACTACTAGAGACCCTATGGGCTTATTGCAAAACATGGAAAAACACCTCTGGATATTCTATGTATCATCTAGTATTTGGAAGCGAGCCTATTTTCCACATCCTAGGACATCCTAGGAAGTAGGGTTGGAATTGATGGAGGCCCAGATTAAAAGACTCCAATAAATAAATGAATTGGATAAAATACAGCCACTGGCTCTGCAGCACACAACAATCATACAACAACAGCGAGCTAAGTGGCATGAAAACCTCATAAAAAAGAAGAAATTCTATAAAGGAGATTGGGCACTTCTCTATGACTCCAGATTCCAAGATTTTCCAGGAAAATTGCAAACAAGGTGGCTTGGTCAATACGAAATTCAAGAAGTACACAACTACGGTACCCTCAACTTGACCACCATAGATGGGTCCGGTTCTACATTTTGAGTCAACAGGCACAAAGTGCTCCTCTATCACAAACCTATCACAAAGGAGTCTTTCTTCCAACAGGTACAAAACGATTTCACCATCCAAGTTGTGGCAGAAGGGGGTGATAACCCCACAACCTCAAGTACATGAGAATTTTCTACCTTCATTTGTAAATATTGTATATAATCTCTTTACAATTCCTAGTTTCTTATTTTGTTGTACATTCTTAATACTCACAATTATACCCTTTTTCTCATCCTGCTGTGTTTTTTTATTTTTCCTTGCTGTTCAAATTCCTTAAACGGCTGCTGTTCAATCCAATTGAACAACTTCTGTTCAATCGGATTGAACAACCATGTTTTTGTGTTTTTTATTTTTCCTTGCTACTCAAATTATTTGAACGACTGCTGTTCAATCTAATTGAACAACCACTATTCAATTGGATTGAACAACTGTGTTTTTGTCTTTTTTATTTCCTTACTATTCAAATTCTTTGAACGATTGTTGTTCAATCCAATTGAACAACTGTTGTTCAATCGGATTGAACAACCATGTTTTTGTGTTTTTTATTTCCTTACTGTTAAGATTTATTGAACAGTTGTGTTTTTATGTTCTTATCTCCTTTTTGTTCAAATATTTGAACGGCTGCTGTTCAATCCAATTGAACATCTGCTATTCAATTGAATTGAACAACCATGTTTCACGTTTTGTTTTACTATTCAAACCTTTGAACGACCGCCCAATTGAAAAATTGCTGTTCAAATGGATTGAACAACTGATTTTTTTTTCTTTTTCTTTATTCTCTCTTTAAAGAAGCACGATCATTCTTTCTTTTGTCGATATTCTCTCCTCATTCCACACCCTAGCTATAAAAGACATCTCTGAGTAGGAATTGGCACCTGAAGAAGAGGAAAGCAGTAAAATCACTAATATGATGATCCTTTGACACTATAATCTCTAACCCAGAAGCTAACATGGTACATCTATGTAATGAAGGACTAAGTCATTCCTTGCTCAAATATGTTATCACACAATACATAGTCTTATAATGATATGTCTTTCTACACTCTTGAGTAGTATTTCCCTTCGACATAAGGAAATATGAATAAGGGGTATTAATTGTATTGGCATTATTTTTACTTCTCACACCATCCCTAACTCTTAAGGAGTTAATGAGCCTCCCTTCATGCATAAAGAATAACTATTATGTTTACATGCAAATTTTAAAAAGAGAGAATAGGGGGTCTCATCACGAGCCAACCTACCATGATCATAAGGGTTTAGTAGGTAACATGCCCACAATGGCCATCACACCAAGGTAATGACCTTCTCAACTGCTTGAAGGACAGGAGGTATCATCACTAGCTGGCATGATCACTCTGTTACAATCCCAGTGAATGTCACTGTGACTATCTGGCCATCATACTAGCACAATGGCCTCTTCATAAATCAAAATGCCTACTTTTCAAAAAAAAGTATTATGTTCATATGAGAATTTTTAAGAGAGGATAGGGGGTCTCATCACGAGCCAACCTACCATGTTCATAAGAGTTTAGCAGGTGACATGCCCACAAAGGCCATCACACCAAGGTAATGACCATCTCAACTGCTTGAAGGGTAGGAGGTCTCATCACGAGCCAAACTAATCACTCTGTTACAAATCTAGTGAGTGGCACTGTGACTATTTGGCTACCATACCAGCATGGTGATCTCTCCACAAAATTGGCAGAATAACTAGTTTTACATAAAGGATCCTGGCTCATTTTTCAGTTTAAAATAGAAACTCTGTCGAGGCTATGAATGCCTTCTAGTAGCAGTGGCTCTGCTTATGGTATGAGAGTATGTTTCAATGATAGAGTACAATTACTCTTACATATACCTTATCTCCGATTTTTCTTCCATTCTTAGCATAAACCCACTACTCGAGTTAGTGATAATACTATTTTACCACATAAGTGACTATAAACGAGCTATGCTTGCATGTTTGAACTTTAGGACGAAGGCACCAATCATTAACTATCTCAGTCATGCTTCCGTCACACTTTACCATTAAAGAAGGACATCCTATCATAAGAATAACTATACTGCTTTCTTCCCCTCTCCGGTCACTTCTGCATGAGATACACTTATGATAACTTCCAATTCTAACCTTTACATTGCATGCGCTTGTAATTACTCAATCACTCCTCTTTCCTTGAGCTCCAAAGCCACAAACTCCGTTCTCGCATACAGACTATGATTACTGAACCCTGACATTTCCCCCATATGCATTCATGATTGATCAAATTTCTCTTGTACTTGAGTATGTGGGCACCCTTACTTCGAGAGAAGGGGTGTAATTATCCATAAATATCAAGCATGCGAATTTCCTGCACAAATTCTATTGGATACACTGATAAGATCAAAGGATCATTGAAATTAAGGTATGAAGTTACCTACAGAAGGCTGCAATTTCCCTTTCTCTTGCATACAGTGTTCATTCTAACCAATAGGGCCGAAATATGGACACAAACAGAAGGAGAAATTATCTCAAGAAAACACATCAGCCATGGGAGGAAACTCTCTCTGAAATGAACCTACGACCTTCCCGATTTCAGATGCAGCTTGCACTATCCTCCAGCAAGCCAGCTGGCTGCCATATTTACAAAAATTACAAGGATTTGATACAGAGATAGCAATTGAGTTCATACATAACCTACAAGAGGGAAAAACCAAGCTCACGAGAAGGATTATACCGGTCACAGAAGATATTATTTTTGAAGTATCCAGAATACCAGCAGAGGGAGAGAGATAGACCGAAAAACACCTTCTCTTATGAGAGGCAGTCGCAGCATACCAGGATCCAAAAGAACCATTGGAGTGAAAAGGGAAAGGGATTAACCCTACCTCTCAACATCAACCATGGTAGAAATTTACAACATTCATCCAGAGATTCATCACATGCGATGGATGCTAAGACGTGGTAAAACCTCGTCAACTCAAATTATTAGCTGTACTTAAACAAAATATTTCAGTTAATCTGTCTCCTTTCTTAAATTCTATATTACACTACACTGTTGTTCGAATAAGAAAAGCTAAAAACCCTCAAGCAGTCGTTAGTCACCATGGTTTAATAAAATTAATCACCATGCATGAGTTAGGAAAGTAGTAGATATCCTGGGACCACTTTGTTAACCCTGTCATGCAGGCACCTGAGGAAAACCCTGTCGGGATTGAAATTGAGCTCCCTAGAATGAACATACCTAGAAGGAAAATGACCTGTGCCTCAACTTCAGAACCAAGCAAGTGAAGGCAGTCCAAAAGACTGCATTTACAACAAGAAACCACAGAATTCCTAGAGGAGGCAGGGCCATCCCACTCACTACCCTCAAGCCCTCAAAATATACCCTTACAAGATTATTAGGAAGAGATGGCTTGAGTCCTCAAGCAAATTAGGGCATCCCATGAAACTAGAAGCCTATCTGAGCAAGATGAAGAGAAAGAAGAACCGTTAGACCAATCTGCCACAGCCAAAAGCTCTGGAAACACAGAGATATTACCCCATGAAGAGGAATCATAGTATTTTAGGGCCTTGTCTCCTCTCGAGAGTGATGGAGTGAATAAGGAAGAGCATGCAAAAGGGGTAGCCGAATCTGAAAACTAGTTAGGAGACACCATCCCCTTGGAACAAAATGCAAGCATGGAAAAATTTCCTCTAATGCCTGAGGGGAATAATGTCTCACCCAGTCGGGACCCTCATGCAGAAATAAACTCCAGAGTATAGGTAGAAAACGCCATCACTAACAATCCTGAAATCGAAACCACCATTCCTAAAAATGAGGTTGCTGCTCCTCCATCCCCTGCTGAAACTAGGCTAGAAGAAAATTTAGCTGAAAATAAGTTTAAGAAATTAAGCAGAACCTGCAAAAGATTAAGGAAAATGGTGAAACATTTGAGGAAGCAGTTGAAAGAGGTAAGCAAGGCCCGAAAGCCTAAGAAATAATTGACCACCACAGAAACCCAAAAAGAGTTGGTCACCAATTTGTTAGACACTACTGAGGCTGAGATGTAGAATGACTTAGCAGACACTGCTGAGGCTGAGATGTAGACTGACTTGGCAAGCACCGCTGAGATTGAGGTACAGACAGACCTGGTGGACACTACCGAAGCCTCTGTACAAACTAGGAAGGAATTCACAGAAGGGAAGGAAACCCAAATGGAGGAAACCCCTACCTATGCTCCTCTGGTTGAAAGAGCTGCCAATAAAAAATGGTATAATGAATTAATTCGAACACAACATGAGTTAGCATAGTGCAAAAATGAAGTAGTGCTCGCACAAGAGTATCAGGCACTGTTAAATAAATTCACAAAAATTTCTATAATAGAAGATGAAACATTTGCTCAGCTCAGAGAAGATCAGGCAAGGGTAAAAAGGGTACAGGACCAGGTGGAACAAGCCAAGAAACAAATTACTATGATCACCCACCAACTATGCCATATTTACAGTTTAAAGATATTTACTGTTGAAGATCAAGGTTTTCAGGGTAGGGAAGCCCACAAATTTCAAAACTATAGAGGAATTTTTTCATTGCTGCAATGATCAATATGGACAGGTCCAATGCCTTTTGTGTGAACTCTACATGCACAACTTCTTCCTAGAGGAGGACATGGACAGTAATCCTAGTCCCTTTATAGGAGATATTCAGTTCCAGGCCTTCCTCTCCTTTGCTAAGAACTAGATTAAGTGGGCCAAATCTTATAAATTTTTCCAGAAGAGAGAACATGGCCTAGACCTGTGGGTTAGAGGGGAGCCTACTAAACCCTTGTAGCTGTTCATCTAACACAAGAATTTCATGCGAAGAAAGGGGGTAAGGACTAATATGGGACCTATCCATAAAGAGATTATACAACATGGGCAAGATTATTTCGAAGACATTCAGGAAGCAGATCTGGCAGTATCTAAACAAAGGTGGATGGCCTCCACAAACAATGTGAAAAACAGGGAGCCATTTGGCTATAGAAACTTCAAAGCGGCCGCCTCCAAATTATTTTTATATAGCAATCTGGTCTTAAACATGGGTCCTGCATGGATAGGGTGCAAGTATAGATTCCCTTTCATCTGGTACCCCCCTGAGGGTTATGATCATGACTACGAATTGCCAGAAGGGCACACAAATGTTGCCTTTGCAAGAATTAGACAGAAACAGGGTTTTAAAGGATACAAGGAAGAAGTCTACCTTGCCTATTCTCTGACCTAGTTACACCTCAATCATTTGTTTGCACGAGGACCTGCAAATAGGTAAGCGGGGGAGTATGTTGGGCTGGAATTAAGGTACGTTTTCACCCTACCTTTACTTCGAATTATCATACACTTTTAGGAATTTTTCCTCATCTTAACAGTAAAGGAAAAGAGGATTAATGTAAAATTAGGACAAATGGACTAACGGTAAAAAGAATGTTTAAACAACAAGGATTTGAATTATTTCATCTTTATTCACAGGAAAAAAAAGTAACTGAATTGACGATGGCCAAAAGACAGCTGACAGACATAGAGCACGAAATCACAATGACCCCATAGAGACCAGCAGAAGGCAGAAATACAGATCCACGTCCGAAGAATTCAAACGACATCCACGAAAAATGGGCTGTCGTTTGGAAAAGACCATTCCACTAAGTGAAATCGCCTTTAAAAAGGCCGAAGATGGATGAGAAAAGGGGAGGCTTAATAGGAATTCTCTTCTATAATAGACGTATTAGGACATAATTGTCCAATTATATTCATGTCTTAACTTTTTATTTAATAAATAATTTTGGTATTTTGAATAGTCATTTCTTGAGTTTTCCGCCACGTTAGACTTCTGGTGGTTTGGGCCCAGCCCTGGGAGTTTCCGTGCTCATCTCTGTGTTGTACGTTAATTATGGAATTTATGTTCAGTTATTTGATGCATTTTGTGAGATATCTTTCCACTTGTTAACTTCTAAGCCTATGATGCTACAGTTTCCTATGCCATTAAGATAGTTTATCGCTCATTCTTTCTGGCTTACAGTAATTGTTTCATAACTGTTAGATGCTTTCATCATTTTCTCAACACGTTTATATTTGTTTTATGAGCTTTAGAATGATTTCCATTCAATGCTTTATATCGCTAAGAATTAGATCTTTCCATCAGTACTATAGGACTTCTCGTTGTTGCTTAATGTAAAGGAATGCTAGCTAGTTAGTTTGCAAAGAGAATTCCATTGCAAAATTAGATAAGAAATTGTCATTCAGTTTGTTGAAGTTGCTATTCACTTTAGTAGGACTGTTGTTCAATGCATCAATGTGTTGTTCAATCATAGGTTATCCTCGCTAAGCTTATTTAGACATAATAGTTAGCGACATTTTACAATTCCATTTCTTTTTAAGTTGATTGAACTTCAAGAATTAGATAATCTTCTTCATGATAATATAGAGTAGCTGTTCTTGATGTCACTTGCATATACTATGCTTGCACTCTTGAAATAAGAAGACTTACCTAGGGTTGAAAATTGAATGAGAAGCATAGAGGCTGCCTATAACAATCACCTTAGTGAACCAACAGGTTGAACCATGCTTTGATACCACTCTGTAACACCCACTTCCCACATCTATGCAAGTAATCGACCAAATGAGGTAAACATGTGACGAGAGGCTACTAATATGATATTCAACCTCCTAGATGACCTTAAGTAGGTGGAACCAATGGAAACAAGACACACACACCTTACGCAACATCAACAACATCCGCAGGAGGTAACCGAACCTCCCAGACCCCTGTCCCCTGAGGGGGATTAACGTTTTCACCCTTTTAGACCATAGTTGCAGGCATGCCAAGGAAAGGTAGCAGTTGGGAGCCTATAGCCACAGACATGCCAAGGAAAGGTAGCAGTTAGGGCCCAAAATGGTTAGTCCTATGCCTGCAACTCTAGGATTTGTGCCACCTTTTCAGCCGAGAGCCCAAGTCACTGCCCAAAATTTCATGAAACTTTAGGTAATGCTTAATAACAATTTTTTTTTTATGAAAGAAATCACATCATCATGAAATCATCTAGACCCCTCCTAGCCATGACATACATTTCATCAAACATGTCACAAACATTGCATCTACAGGTGTAAACAGTATATTTAAACATAGGGGTCTCATAGTTATATAAGAATTTCTAAGAAGAATTGCTCCCTTAAATCATAAGCTACAATACAATCTATTTGACCATAGATACATTGTGTATTCAATTATAAGCAAAAATATGGTTAGAGCCATATATCATCATTGATAAAATACATGCTTATAACCAGCATAATAAAAACAGAAATACCATGGATACAACAACAATAGAATCCACATAATGACAAGTACATTTACAAACTAAATACCAAAGGAGTGAGATCTTCATTACTAAATGTAAAAGAAACCGTAGATGGGACTTCCATGTTCCACCTGACCATAAATTGGCTGAGCTAAATCTCTCTTCACCCAATTATCCCCGCGCCATATTCCAAGCATGAATGTGGGACTCAAACCGAAAGAACCAACCAAGGCATCCCGAGGCTAACCCACCTCACCCTCATCAATAATAAACCAGGATTTACCATGATCTACACCCAATCACTAGGCCAACACAAGCATGGATATCAACGGATTATCTCTGCCTAAATTGTGAGGAATTTTCTTGTCTCCTAGTCTTTGAGGATTTACCACAACCCATAGTCTGAATCAGGGGTCACTAGGACCTAAACTGAGACATGCCATCCAAGTTTTATCGTATATCCCAAACTTGGGATTCCTAGGTCTAAAAAGGAGAGAAAACCACCTCTCATACTTTACCACAATCCAAACCCATATTACTAGGCCATGCTAGTGTCAATATGTTTAGTGATCAAACATGCTCTTTTAGTTTATTTGCTAGTAGTCCTAGGTCAAAAAATTTCCTTTTCAAACAAGTTTATAAATCATTTTTGTTCACTACATATGTTCTAGGTCAGAAATGCTGCTCCCCTCATTCCATCCATGGCCATCATCATCTCAGAGGTCATGTCACTCATTGTCATTGAGAGTATTAGGTGAGTAATTCCATTTCCATCTAAGTCTGTATCTAGGTCTCCTTGTTTTACCACTGAAAAGTCCAAAAATGTCACCAAAGAGGGTGAACAAAGCTTCATTTTCATCAAATCAGTCTTCTAAAGGGAGTAAGCATAGTTAGGAGAATAAATTAAGACATTTTATCTTATTTCAACACTTGTTTCATTGTCAAATTGTTCCAAAAAGGTTTGAAAGGATAAAAAGAGGTCAATTTTATACCAAAGGATTTATCCTAAATTATAGGCTTATTAGTGCATTTTAACCAAAGTTTGAGAAACCATTTATAAAGCATGCACTAATAGCCTAATGTTTGAGTTCATTATGTCTCTATCCAAAGTTCAGAGGCATTATACATTTTATCCAAAGTTTTCCACTTGAGTCATAAGGTTTGAAAATGACAAAACGCTTGTGGTTAAATCTCAAGCTCCTCCTAACTGCTAGATCATTCCTCTGTAAGATCAATGTTATATAAGCACTTTTTGCACCCCCCTATTTATCTGACCTTTATCGGGGTGGGATGGGGGGTGGTTGTCCTAAAATGTGGTTTTCTCCCATTGATCCCATGCCGACGTGTCAGCCTATCCTCATTTTTAACCCTGTCTTAATACCACAAACCATCACGACTGACCCCCCCGAAATCCTCCAAAACACGCTCCTTTCCCACCATTATTCCTGCGTACCTCCCTCCACTCCCCTATTGCCACACATATCCTCCTGCTTGATCTAGCTCCCACTTCCTGTTCCATTCCTGTGCACTCCCCTCTATTCTCATCCCGAAATGTGGATCATCTGGAGGCTTTGTTACACATATGGCAGCTTTGTTATGCATCTGTTAGTGTGTTGTTACTCATTTGGGAGAGCTTGTTATGCATTTGGAAACCCTTATTACACACCTGCCAGTGTGACGCGTTTTTGATATTTTTCTCCCAAATCATTCATCCAAGATTTGGGGTCATTTCCATCAGTTTTTAAAGCTTCCCTAATATTAAGTAAGCACCTCATATCCTCCTCAAGTCAAATTATCAAACATAGTGTTGGTTTTCATGCTTACCTCCTTCTCCACTACATTTTCACTTATGTTTATCATTGGATGATTTTAGTGAACTAAACACTAACACAACCATCTAATACATTCATACACCTTTCCCAAACCATATCCTACCATTCATAGCCTCCCTACACTTCATTCCCATCAAACCCTAATTTTATACTATTTTTCTATTACATAATTAGGAAATCCCTGTGTTTCCTAATTTGATAACCTTATTTACATTCATTTCACCAAAATTCACCTGTATTTTGAAGCCAACATACAACCCTACCTCATGAAATTTTTGGGCAATTTTTCTTGGCTTCACTACCCTTCATTTCATCCTCCAAACCTACCCTATCCCTATCCTCTGTTTTTCCAAATTCACAGTCAACATACCCACTACATCTAAACACTTAGGGTTTCATCCTTTTGATAGATATTATGTAAAGTGGAAGAAAATCCACAGAGGAGGGTGCCACATCATATTTGAACCCTCCGCCTTGCAAGAAGTTAATGCATCACCTTTTTCCAAAGGATGGTTTGAGAGGACTGGGTGCTTGAAATTATATGAGAAAATCATAGAAGAAGGGTGTCATCTCCAATTGATAAGCTTGTTTTCCACTAGTTTCAGTATGGGATAGACCATCATTACAAGTGTAGAGTTCAATTTAACAACATATATGATTTCTTCAACAACAAGTATACCTAGTCATGGACAAAAGTGGATTAAGGGCATGGATATAGACCTTTAATATTAAAAATTTCTCATCAAACCTCATGCTAGAGAGAACCCTACATACATCTTCCCTTTCAGGAACCTCCTTAACATATATGCTCCTTCGATGAGGTTAATTTTGAAATATTTCACATGTGAAGGAAGATCCTCTCGGTTGCACAGGTACCATATAAGATTATTGATGCATTTTACCCCTACTAAATCACTTGACTTGCCACATCACTTGTACAACAGTTTGGTTAAAATGACTGAGAAGGTTCAGAGAAGAAAAAAAGATCATCAACCAAGTATTTTCCACCATGGTCTAGTCAAAATCATTTTTTTCCATCATCTCTCAGCTATCAACATGACTTGGGAAACCTTCATGGAAAAAGTAGCAGCATTGCCAACCACTAGTCCTCCTATCATGAATAACACTCCATAACTATCAATATCAGCACAACCTATGGAGGTTGGCTCTTCCATCATGAAAACTCATATTTCAAAGGCTCCTAGGGTTGTTGAGTTCACTCACACCCATGAGAAGAGAAAGAGACAAGTTTTTTCTCCCAAATTCATCAAAATTGTACCTACACTTGACACTATAGCTGAGCAAAGAGAAATAGAAGAGCAACCACTCATGCATCAGATTAAATCACCAATGCACCAACACGATGAACAAGCGCCCTTAGAAGTTGAGGTGGCAGAAAAGGTTGAGGACAAATCATTTGAAGAGATAATAAAAGAAAAGGATGACGAAATAACATAGTTGAGGGAGATTTTCTCCATTACAAATTCTCAAATTACTTTCCTACAACAAGAAAATTGGTAATTGAAGGTGAATTAGCTGATACAAAGTAAACCTCAGGCAGACCTAGAGAAAAATAAATGTAAATGGAAGTAAGTAATATATGTTGATAAAATTCAAGACATGGATACTAAAACACAGCTAAGAAGGCCAAAGACAAGAGGACTTAAGAGGGAACTGGAGCTAGAAAGACAGTCAACTCATCCACCTAAACAATCGACCTTTGATGAGATAATAGATATGGAGATCAATCAAGATAGAGAACCCTGTTTAGGAATGGTGAATGAAAATTTGGAGAAAATTTTGAAAATTTCCAAAGGAGACAACAATCTTCAGAGGCATATGGCCAATGATTATTGTACCAGGAAAAAAATTTCACAAATCAAGCTTAAACAAGTTAAAAAGAAGCCCAAAGAGGCTAAAATGAAGCTAAAGGAGAAGTATAGTTTGGATTTGTTTCCCGAAGCTTCATTGGCTATTTAGCACATCATCCACGGGTGCAAAAAAACAAATTTAGATAAGTTTTGAGTAATTTTGGTATTTTTAGTGATTTTTGCACTAAATTGGAAATTCAGACTTCACATATGTGTAGTTCCAAGTTGTTATGATTTTTACCAGGACACCTAAATGATGAATGACTTACATGGTTGGGTGCATTTTTATGAGTAAATCACAGATCAGGAACCCTTGCTACATGATAAGTTCTAGTTTGGAAAAAAAAGCCAAAAAACCACCAATTTTCTATGTTTTTTCCAATATTTTTGACAGTCTGTTACACATATGGAGTAACCTTGGGAGAATCAACTTTTGGAGGCGTTCCCATGGGTCATTTTTCAAAATTTAAGATGTTGTGGGAACTAGACATACATGTGTAGTTGAAATATCTTTCAGATTTGGATTTAGAATCCTGAAAATCACTTAAAATCAGTTGCAAAAAGTGTTACACATCTGTTAAAAAATGTTACACATCTGCATACGATTCCTCAGTACACTTGTCAAGCCTAGGAAAAGTCATAATTTTGAGGTTTTGTTGTCCTTTGACGTACCATTGGAGTAATTGAGTCGGTTTTTACCTCTTATGATGAGGAAACATGTAATTTAATGTGGGGGACACACACTCCTAGTCTATAGCTGAATTTGATGGAATGGTTTCTAACCTCCCTAAATTCTAAGAAGTGACTCATATCATGTATTTATGATGAATTTTGGATGGATTTTCGACCCTATGAGGTGTCATTGTGCATATTTTCTATAATTAGACCCTCTTTAGTATTTTCTTGGGTTGGATAGCTTTTTTTTTAAAGTGGAGCTATTGTACAAGCCTTTTGGAATGAAATCAAAGAGAGTGTTACAGAATTTATGTTGAGAATCCTGTGGTATGCCTTGGAGAATTTTTTATTTCTCTGTATGTTTATCTTATCATGTTGAATTATATTTTTTCCTCTTTAATATACATTCTTCTATGTGTTTATCTTGTTAGTCTATAAGCATAAATCATACCTTTTCATGCTCCATCTTAAACAAGATTTGCATTATATGTCTATGTTCTTCTAAATGAATGAATTGATCTCAGTTCTCATTCAGATTTTCTATCATATCCTCTTATACACAATGAAAAAATAAACATGATTTCAAGCTACCTACATGGCCTCATCCATATCTCTGCAACTTGACCTTGAATTTTGACCTAAACCCTAGAACTAGTCTCCTTACTGTCATTCCTATCCAACAGAAAAACATCAAACAAAAACACTATTTACTAGGTTACATACCTAGCCCAAGATAATTAAATATTAATTATTTTAATTGACTAAAAAGTGACATTGAGAGAACCCTCTCTGGTCCTGGTAGGGATATCTACCTGACCTAAATCTTGGTCTGTGGTTACCTTCCTTCAATCCCACTCTCAGCGTTGGGAAGTTGGGGGAAGTCATAACATGCCCTAAACTGAGGAAACACATGAAATGGTTCCATAATCATTCAAATATCCACCTCACTCAGCTTCAAATCCATCTGGTAATCCAGCTAACCCAAAACATGAGAACTCCACAACACCATGGCTACTCGGAAATGGCAAGGCTAGGCTGAATACACTGTCACACCTAGAAAAAACCCATGCCATGACAACAAAGAACCACATGCAATACCATACTTTCCAAATCTAACAAGTAAATCATACATGAAAATCAAAACTTGCAAAGAATCCTACTGTAGCTTCTTGATTCCTGCTCCTCCTTGCTTGCTTCCTCCTTCTTCCTTCTTTATTTCCTTTCTTTCTCCAATGCCAAAGTGCTCCAAAAACTCAAAGAGTCCAAGAGGGTGTGTTAGAGAGAGAATAATGAGAGAGCTCCAAAAATGCACTCACAAAAGGTACCACTTGTCCTCAAAATAATTTTTATAGAAGAGGCCTCTTTTTTCTCCATTTTCCATTATTTTCCTTCATTTTCCTCCTCACATGCAACCTGTGACCTTTCATCTCCGTTTTCTCCTAGTTTCCATTATTTTCATAAATAAATGTGCCAAAAATATATTTTTCCTCTTTAATTCCATAGCCATAGCCCTTTCCAATTTCCTTAGCCATAATATTCATGCGAACACTCGCACTAGGATGATTTTCCCAAAATTCAACTTGGAATAAGTGTCCCATCAACCGTGGTTATTATTTTTAATTTTTTATTACTTGTAATTTTCACCAGGGATGTTAAAGAACCCTCCCCCTTGGGGGACACCATCCTCGGTGTTCAACCACACATATACCACAACAAAACCGTTGAAAAAAAACCATATTTCCCATGGATACTTATAACATAACTCAATGCATTATTTACATTGATCACCCCGATGAAAAGAAAACCAACATGACATCATAACAACATGACAACTATAGTGAAATGACACTATACCACTTTTTTGAGCTTTATAACATAGCTCATGGTGGCATTTACATCCATATACATATGTACATACATCCAACCATCACATCAAAACATATACCAAAACATCAACAAAACATGTGCTAAACAAAAGCCAACATCAGACCAAAACTACTTTGCGCTTGGTGGATATAAATAGTTAGTATATTAATATATATGTAGTTTAAATTGAAATACTTTATTTATAGCTCACGCTGTCCGTATTAAAATGTTAAAATATGCCCCCTCATTTTTTTCTTGTATGTATACAATTAATTATTTTTATTATTAATATTTTCTGAATTACTATTACATATCAAATCCATATTAAAATTGAAAATTTTACAATTATCTCTCATACATTGAATTAGAAAGAAACTATTAATGGAATAAGAATTCTCTCAATATTTCTCACTAAAGTGAAAATATAAGAAAATTTTCAATTTAAATTACTTTATTTTTCTCTATATAAAGTATCTATAAAATTATGTTATTTAATATGGACATTGAAGTATTTTACTTATGGTTGTGAGTAAAATATTTTTTGTTATAATTATATTCCAAAATATCTTTGTTTTAAATATCACATGTAAATGGAACATATAATGAATTACACGTAATGTATCTCAATAATAATATTTCTTGTTATGTGAAAAAATTACACATTTTCCTTGTAGTAAAAAGTAATATATTTTTTTTTGCTCATTTCATTTTGTTGGGCGCAACCCAACTTGGTCCATTTTTAGTCAAAGACTCTACATCTTGAAGAAATTGGGTGCAAGTCTTGCAAGCTAAGATCTCTGACATTGTCTAGGGGGCTTTAGGGTGGGTCAAATCCCCTCATTTTGTAACGGGTTTCAGGCTTTAGCTAGTTTTTTTGTCTAGGCCATGGTATATGGACCATGGTTTTGTAATGATGTAAAGCTATATAAGGCAATGTAATGTCGTAACAAAGTAAAAATTGTGATAGTTGATGAGCACAAACTGTTTTTATTTTTGTCTTTAGTTTGTTTTGAGGCCTTAAGGGAAGGCTCTGTAGCTAAGTGTGCGAAGACATTGGAAGGGTTTGCAGCTTAGTGTGCTAATACTTTCACAATATGTCACCCAGGGTGGAGAAATTCACTATGCATTAAAACCAAATCATCATGAAAGAAAGAATTGCCAGGCATACTCACCATTTCATATGACTTTATTTATTTGTTTATATGAAGTGATGATAATTTTTAAAATGTTATTTTCATATAACAATATGTTGTTGGTATAGACGTATAAAATGGATAGTTAAAATTCTTACACAATAGTTTCATTTGTATTATTTTAAGATTGGTTGTTAAAAATACAAGTAAAACCACCTAAACGTGATGCCCTAGATTTAAAGGCCTGAGTCCTGCATTGTCACATGTTCTCAGGGTGAGAATAAAATATTATAAACACAGACATGAAAAGGCAGGTGTAGAGATTTTTTCAATTAAAGTAGGTGAAACATGGTTTAAGCCCAATCAAAATAACAAATGGATTTGGGTTATTGGAACATGATCTACCCAAAGACATGGATATAAACATCATCGAAAGGAAATATATGAAATTATATATAAATATATGCATGTACATGTCCAGTGACTCTCCAAAATGTCTTATATGTCTTCTTTAAATCAAAATCCTTCCTTCACAATTCTTTGGCCCGGAGAGAGGTAGTTACTAGCTTACTTAAATAAATAAGAAAACACACCTGTCTGATTGTTTTAACAGGCAGAAAGTTTTCAACCCAACTATATATTCTGCATATGTCATGGAGATCATGTGAAAATATCATGCAAGCATACAAGTCTTCTCTGTTGACTCTACGATGTGATTACAAATGTCACCCTGTTCAGGGAACCGTCTTATAATACCACACCATGGGCCACCTTCTGCTAAAAACTTGCCTCCTTTCATAGGCTCAAGCTGATTACAAAGACCAATTAGATGTAATCCCACTCTCATTGACTGTGTTATTATCATTGGAAACTCCAATGTATATGTAGATGCAATTCATGCATCACTAATAGTCACAACAGATAGTCACACTGCTCTTTCACCTATCTCTCCACTGGTCTCCACTGAAACTGTCCATGCACTGTAGTTAACTGATGTATTCTTCAGTTGATTAATGAGTTAATATTTAGTGAATTAATTATTAATTAATTCACACCACTCTCACTAGTGTATCAATCAGTTAGACTAGATGCAACTAGCTCAACTGTGTCTAACTGAGTTAAACTGAACACAACTCCATTAACACCCATACGGTCAACTCCACCAGCTCTCACATGAGTTGTGATCTCATGCAATAGCCACTCAACCTTCGGCAATAAGCGTAATTCCTTCTTAACTCCTCACCCACATACGTATCGCTGATCCTCGAGAATAAGTTGTTGTTTAGTGTCTGATTATTGTTAAGAGCTAATAATAATTGACATGTCTGTTTTGCAGACTAGCATTCAAAAATAGATTTTGTATGTCTAAAAATAGAAGTCCATATATTTTTCCAACTTGACCAACCATCCACAAATAGCATCCCGAAACTCATAGAATATGATCGACATGTCTAAAAATACACATAGTCTAAAAATAGACTTTGTGACAAAAATCACCTGTGTGGGCCCCACCTAGTTTAGGTGATCACTTTCCAACTAGGATTAGGAATGATGTTTCAAGATGCCTCCTTCACTGTTTCTTGTTGCAATCTTCAACACTCCCTCTCAACAAGAAAGGAATGTCTTTGCATGCGACATGCAACTCTATGCATTCACCTTGCGACCTTTTCAAGCGCCATGCAACTCCATGCATCTGCTCTGCAACTCTTCCAAAACTGAATAGGCTCCAAACAACTCAATCAGTATAATGCATCTATCAAAGTCTTCGACCTCTGCTTAGCTACTGCATATGTCTTTAGGAACCACTGTGTTATTGAACTCTGCACTCATGCACTCTACACTTGCTGTCAACTCTGAACCGTGCTCCAGTATCCGACACTGTCACTCTGATCTACCTACATCAATCCAACTGATCATGGTACTGCTGCTCTGTGGGCTCCTCATAGCCAGGTTCAATTCATGAGATCCACACCATCTCAATGAATCCTGCCCAGAAATTTCTTCTTAGGATTACTCATGCATGTTGCCCCACCTCTCACCTGGTGGTATAGCTGCATGCCCTTCCTCTGCCCATCTAGCACGAAATTTCTCTACATGAGTGGTTGCTCCCACTCCATGATCCTCATCTTGTGGTTGCTCCACATCCCGAGGTTCACTCTTACCTGCATGCAAATCCTACTCCCTCTCAAGCTTCAATTGCATGTCTTTCTTGCACTTACCAATAGTAGGAAGCTTCGTAGAAATCCCATCTACTTCAAATCTATAAAGATTCTTCTGCATCTCCAGTTGTGGCTGCTCCACAAACTTCTGAGACTGCTTCTCACGCTGCATGTTGAGATGCTCCCTCTCAACCACCAAGTAACTAACCTCTGATTTTCCCCTCAAAGCTTTGCATGCATCTTGTACCTTAGTGCATGTAGATTCTTGGCTTGTGCACATTGCAGTTGTCCCGCCGTCGCAAATTTTTCTAACAAAAAGAGCTAATTTTAAATCGATGATATCTCCCTCATCCAAGCTCCGATTCGACCGATTTTTTTTTTCAATTTGGGTATTTTTTCACAAATAATCCAAATATGCTATTTTTTATGAAAAAATTTCACCAAAATTTTCAGATATGCTCTGAAAACTCATGCACCCAAAAATTCATGCTCTCATTCCATGTAGAAAATCTATAACACAGCTCTGATACCATGTAGAAATTATATACAATATGCATGTATATATCCGGACTCTCCTGATCTCACAATATTTATCTTCTTGCAAAATACAGAATCCTTCCACTATAATACTTGCGGAGTTTTAATCAACAATTGCAAAACACATGAAGCAATAAAAACACACATAACACAGTTGTTTAACAGGAAAGCCTGAAGCTGAAAACCCCAACTATATATTATGTATCATGGAGATCATATGAAAATATCATACAAGCATAAAAATATTATCAAAATCTCTCAGTACAATACAATCATCATACACTAATCAGGAACAATCTTGCAAATCCATGCACCGATCTTACCCTCCTGCTAGCCTTCCTCCACTACGCAATTCAAGCTGATTACAAAGACCAATTCGATGTAATCCCACTCTCATTGACTACGTTATTATCATTGGAAACTCCAATGTATATGTAGATGCAATTCATGCATCACTAATAGTCACAACAGATAGTCACACTGCTCTTTCACCTATCTCTCCACTGGTCTCCACTGAAACTGTCCATGCACTGTAGTTAAACGATGTATTATTCAGTTGATTAATGAGTTAATATTTAGTGAATTAATTATTAATTAATTCACACCACTCTCACTAGTGTATCAATTAGTTAGACTAGATGCAACTAGCTCAACTATGTTTAACTCAGTTAAACTGAACACAACTTCATTAACTTCCTCAATCAACTCCACCAAACTCTCTCACATGAGTTCTAATTGAAGTCTCCATGCAATAGCTCCAATTAACCTTCAGGAATAGCGTAATTCCTTCTGTCAGCTCCTGTGCCACATCTGTGCACTTAACTGAAGTGCTCCAAGAGAATAAGATAATTTTTAGAGTCCAAATATTATTAAGAGCTAATAATATTCAACGTATCTAATTTTAGACTAGAAATCTAAAAATAGATTCCGCCCAATATGTCTAAAAATAGAAGTCCATATATTTTTCCAACTTGACCAACCATCCACAAATAGCATCCTGAAACTCATAGAATATGATAGACATGTCTAAAAATAGACATAGTCTAAAAATAGACATAGTCTAAAAATAGATTTTGCGACAAAAATCACCTGTGTGGGCCCCACCTAGTTTAGGTGATCACTTTCCAACTAGGATTAGGAATGATGTTTCAGGATGCCTCCTTCACTGTTTCTTGTTGCAATCTTCAACAAATACAAGATTAGGTAGATAAAAAATAATTTGATTTCACATCTCAGGAAAACAAAAATCTGTGATTAACGACTGAAGACTGGTTGCAGAGGTACATTTTCACAAAACAACAAGATATTTTCTTCACATCATTTACTAATGAACTACATGAATGGTTTTAGAGTTTGACTGAGAACAAGAATTTATTTAAAAATGATGAGACTACTGTGTGGAGTCTTGAATTGGTACAATGAATCAAGGATACCAATAACAACATCTCAATAGTTGTTGATTTTTGGATCAACAATATCCTTGGAGGATTTATCACTGAGTTTTACATAGACATGTTTGTATATTACAATAAATATTTTTCAAGGATCCATGAGGTAAGTATCTAAATTATTTGAAGTTGTGGATTAAAATTCTTTTATGTGAAAGGACGTACTGTGAATGTAGTTAGATTAATGTTTGGGCTTAATTCTGGAGCCAGATCTATGAGAAGTGGAAAGAGATACAGGGTAGATCATGATAAATTTATTGATACTGATTATAGTCCCTTGTTGGGTGAATCCAAGATCAAAGAAGAAATAAGTAACCCCACAACCCCTAGAGGTGCATCACAGCTAGGAGGTCGAAACAATCAAGGCACCTCTGGGGTTCCCCATCCTGCTACTCCCCTTACCCCCAAACCACCTCCCCATTGTTCCCCTACATCCCCTCCACCTCTCCCTCCCCTTCCCCCTTCCCCTAAACCCCCTGAGAAACATGGCTGATGATATCCATCTATCTATATTTAGAGGACTCAAATCAGAGGATCCTGAGAAATTTTGGTTTGTAGCTTAGGCAGTATGGAAAGAAAGACATATTATTGATGAAGATGTAAATAAGGAATAAATTTTCACATCACTGTGGGAAAGAGCGCTTACATGGTACATAAAGTATTCCATGACTCATCAGGCTGCTTCACTAAATGACACAAAGAAAGCATTGAATTCAAAATTTAAGAAGCCTGAATCACAGTTGCAATGTATTACTGAACTATAGGAGATCAAATAGATGACAAATGAATGTTTGGGAGTTGGATCAAAGGTTAAAAATGTTAATAGGACACGTGAGCTTTAGAATTCCCTAAGAGTAGCATAAGGAGTGGTTTATAGCTACGTTGCTGCCACATATCAGGTTACCCTTAACACAACAGAATATAGAAACTCAATCCGAAGCTCTGGAAATTGCAATGAAGTTGGAAGCTTCACTGGTGGGAGATACTCATGCAGGAGTCCAACAGATTCAAACTTAGCTAGCACATCTTCCCTTATAATTTCAAGATCTGAAGAAAGGTATGGAAGTTAGACCAAAATATAGAACAAAAGTGTGGTGTATAAAGTGCAAAGAAGAAGGCCATTTTAAGGAACAATGCCCCGTGTTCAGAGATTATTTGACTACTAGAGAACCTAATCCATTAAATCTAGGATCAAGCCTATGGTGTGAGATATTCAAAACTGCATGAAAAAATCATCCAAAACACTATTATTTATTACAGAACTATGTGCACACCCCCAAGCAACTATTTTGCAACTTTTGTAAGTCAATGGAACGTGATGAGAAGAATTGTCGAAGTTATGACTTGATGATGGAACAAACTGCTAATGCTTATAGGATGCAAGATAAAGGATATGCACACGAGGATAAAGTACAACATGTTAGTTGAGGAGGTTTCCAAGGATGAGGATGCGGATGAGGAGGAGGAGCTAGTAGAGGGCATGACTAGACGATATGTTATAACTGCAGATAGACATGACACTATGTAAGAGATTGTCAGAATCCTACTTCCACCTGTAAGTAATGCAAAGATTTGGATCATGTAATATAATAATGTTTAGTTCTTATGGTAAATATGGAGGAGAAAAGGAACCAACAACCCACATAAAATCTGTAGATTATGTCCATTGAACCAAGAGAGGATGAACCACACATCAATATTGTGAAGAGGAGTGGAGTCACGATGGTAGATGATAAAGTAGAAGGTAAGAGGCTGATGGAATATACATGGGTGAGAAATACCGCAAAAATAGCCCCTGGGTTTAGTATTTAGCAGGAAAAAGAAACGTTCATGGAGGTGAAATGAAGCTTCATGGATCATGGAGCTTCGACATCTAAAGAGAAACCAATGCAAAATTTAATACCAAAGAAGGACAACCCTAAAGTAACTAATCAGCTGAAACACTTTGATATAAGTATTTTAAGATCATTCTTACAGACCTACATGAATATTTTGAGGAATCAAAAGGTTGTCGAAGGACTTCAAGAGTTTCTAGACTCCTGCATTGATATATAAGTTCCCTAAAACAATCAGTGCATAGTAAAAAAATTATAATGACATAAGAAGAGAACAGGGAAGGAAATGAGATTCATTGTGTAGATTGGGGAATATGATATGGATCAGGTAATCCTAGTTTTTGGATCTAATGCCAATGTGTTTCCTAAGAAAACTTGGGAGCGGATGGGAAGTCCAAAGTTGCAATGGTCATCGATCCAGTTGAGGATGACCAGCCAGTACAAGATCATCTCTATGGGAAGACTATCTGTCATTGTAGTAGATATTGAAGGAGTGCGCGTTGTTGCATATTCCAAAGTGATTGAAATTGTAGATGATAGCAATCCATATCTGGTGATGCTTGGATTGGATTGGGATTTTGATACTGTGGCGATAATTAATTTAAAGAAGAGACAAATGGTGTTCGAAAAAGATGATATGAGGCTCATTGTTCCTCTAGACCCATCAGAAGGAATGCACTATATAGAGTATGTAGGCAACGAGTACTACAACACAGATGTCGAAAACATTTACAAGATAACAACTAAGGAGGAATATTGGATAAATCCCACTATGAAAGGTAAACTAAGCTGGGAACATGACGATACTTTATATTTCAATGAAGAATTGGAAAATTGGCAGAACAAGTTGCATGAAGTGTCTACAAGATGATGTGCTAGAATGAAAAGATCACTTCGATGCATAACTTCGGAGGTATGTGATCTGCCTTATTATGATGTGATAGGAGATGTAAGTATTTTTCTTGATAAATTTGAAAGAAAAGCACCAGAAGAACATAGGTTTCAAGCTTTGGATGTAGCCTTGAGGTCTACACTCGCTAGATGGTGGGGTACTCATAAAAAGAATATAGGGAGTTAGGAAGAGTATGGAAGGCTGATGAAGGTCAGATTTGGGCCAATAGATACCAGAATCGAAGTGAAATATGATGGCAAGGTTGACCCCCAGGAGCATATTTTTCACTAAAATTCAGTCTGGGAAGAATTTCCTGAACAAGAGTAGGTACATGTGTTTTTACACAAATTGGAAATGATACCTATGAATTGGTATCTTGAGACAAAACTGTGACATGGAGCTGCGAAGTGGAAATATTTGGTTGAATGGTTCATACTAACATTTAGTTTTGAATATGATTATTGTGCATAGATGAAGCCCTTCAGAAATTCAGATAAGGGGGTTTTAAGAACACAACTGTGCTAACATGGACGCAACCAGATTAGACTGCACAGTTGCAACACGTACTGTGTTATAATGTGACCGCAGAAGAAGAAGATGAGGATACATGAAATATTGATATCCTAGAATCATAAGGACATCTCAAAGTTGATAGAACAAACCTGAAAAAAGGTGAATAAAAAATCAGAAGAAGAACCAAAATTTGCAATGATTGGAGATTATTGGGATGAAGACACAATTAGAAAAATTGTAGAGCTGATGCACGAGTGTCAAGAGATCTTTCCCATGAAGTTTTGTGAATTGAAGGGCATGGTAGGGGACCTAGGAGTTATGAGGATTCTTCTGAAACCTGATGCGAAGCCAGCAAATAAAATACCCTATAGATTGAATCTAAAATACAAGGAAAAAGTGAAGGTGGAGTTAGATAAAATGATCAAATTTGGGATCATTGAACTGGTCAAAGAATTTGAATGGGTAAGCCCCATGGTAGTTTAGGAAAAGAAGGCAAAGGACGAGATCTGAATATGTGTTGACCCAAGGAAATTGAAGGATGCATGTTTGCATGACCCCTTTACCACACCATTCACAAACGAAGTATTAGACAATGTAGGAGGACATGAGGTTTATCCTTTCACAAATGTATTTTCGAGTTATCATCAGATCATAATTGCGCCAGAAGATAGACATAAGAAAATTTTTTCTACAGAATGGGTTTCTTATGAGTACACAATGATTCCTTTTGGTTTGAAGAATGCTCCTGCCATATTTTCTAGAGTTGTAGTCACAACTTTAAAGGAGTGTATACACAAATTTATGGAGGTTTACTTTGATGATTGGACTGTCTTTGGGTTGTTGAAAAATCATGTTGTGAGCTTGTGGACGATGTTGGATACATGTAGGCAATATCAAATATCATTGAATTTGAAGAAGTGCATATTTTCTGTACCTTCTGGTATACTGCTGGGACATGTTTTTTATTATCAAGGAATCATGGTGGACCCTATGAAGATTGATGCTAATGTAAACCTGGATCCACCTAATATAGTGAAACAGCTGCGCACAACACTTGGACACACCGGCTATTACAGAAATTTTATAAAGGGGTATACACATATAACTACACCAATGGAAAATTTATTGAAGAAATATGTCACTTTTCAATGGGATGAATAATTCTAGAAAAGCCTCGGCATACTAAAGGAGAAGATGGTAACTACGCCTATTCTGGTTTTCCTAGTTTGGAATAAGTAATTTCATGTACATGTCGATGCATCTTGCATAGAGTTGGGTATAGTACTAGCACAACTAGGAGAAGGAGAAATTGATCACCCATAGCTTTTGCAAGCAGAAAATTGTCCAAGGCAGAGAAGAACTATTATACAACAGAAAGAGAAGGGTTAGCTAATGTCTATTCATTATATAAATTCAGACATTATTTGTTGAAAGTGCACTTCAAGATGTTCAATAATCACTCCGCGTTCAGGTATTTGGTGAATAAGCCTGTTTTAAGGAAACATTTTTGGATGGTTGTTATTGTTCCAGGAATACGATTTCGAAGTTGTAGTCAAAATAGGAAGATTAAATTACGGGCCTAATCATCTGTTAAGGATAGTGACAGGAGAAGAACCCACAAGTATCGAAGATAATTTTCCTGACGCACAATTATTTGCAATAAGGGTCGCATATGATCACTTCGTGGATATTATTCAGTTTCTGGCCACATGAATGATGCTCACATAGTGCACCACACAACAAAAGAAGGAGATCGTAGTCAAAGAAGCTGATTTATCATTGATTGCAAGACATTTGTACGATACGGGACCAGATGAAATATTTCACCGATACGTCCCTGAGCATGAAAGACAAAATATTTTGGTAGAAGCTCATGGAGGAGTTTTAAGAGGAAATTATGCAGGAAATTCCACTACACGGAAGATCTTTAGAGCTGGGTTATGGTGGCCCACAATGCATAAGGACGCAAGGGAGTTTTGTCGAGCATGTGATGAATGCCAGAGAACAGGGAAGCAATCTAGAAGTCCGTAGGTGAAATCGCAAGCATTTGAAAAATGGGATATTAGCTTTGGTGGACCTATTAACCCACTAGGAAAGAAGGCTTACGTGAGATAAATAATCACCGCAACTGATTATTTGATGAGGTGGGCTAATGCAGAACCAGTGAAGCATTACAACGCAGATACTTCCACGAAGTTCATATTTGAATATATTTTGTCCTTATTTCAATGTCTGAAGATCTTGATGAGTGATCGAGGTTCACATTTCTTGCATAAGACTATTGAGGCATTGAATGAATAATTTCAAGTGAATCATCAGAAGAGTACACCCTATCATCCTCAGAAAAATGGGACAATTAAAGTTTTCAATAAGATCCTGGACAATGCACTCACAAAGGTGTGAAATGTGAATATAAATGACTGGGAACTAAGGATTCCAATGGTGTTATGGGAATATAGGACGGCATGCAAGAAATTGACAGGAGTGACACCTTTTACGTTGGTATATGGACAAGAAGCAGTCATGCATATGGAGTACATTGTACCAATTTTAAGAATTGAAAAATTCATAAATATGGCATACCACGATATCATGTAAGAAAGGATTGAACAATTGCTTTCTCTTGAATAAAATAGGTTTATAGCAGGTATTCATTAGCAAGTACAAAAAGAAAGGGAGAAATCCTGGCATGACAAGAACATTAAAAATAAGACATTCAGGGATCAAAAGCTTGTACTGTTGTATGAAGACAAATTCAGGAAGTTCCTAGGAAATTTTAAAACAAATTAGTTGGGAATGTATATCAACAAGCACATTTCTGATGGTGGCATAGTTAAGATTGCAAAGTTGGATGGTCAACTAATTCTAGGAGGATTGAATGGTAGCAAACTGAAGACATATATGGATGAATCTTTCCTTGCAGCTATGCACTGAAATACGAAGGGAGGACAATCTTAATGCCACATGCATTTGAAAGTGGGCACTAGACTATAAAGTACTCTACAGAAATGGACTTCTCCGAAGGAAGATCACTGCGTGATATTTAGGAGTATGGCGAAGTCTAAAAGAACCGCATCAAAGTATGATCATTGCATGATAGTCAGGAGTAGGTCAAATTTCAAAAGAACCGCAATGAAGGAAGGATTACTGTGACACAAGTGAAGGTCTGTCGAAGTTTTCTGGAAATATGACTATTGGAAGGAAAAAGTTTCCGTTAAAATGAAAATTGCTATTAAAAGGAGCGGGAGAAATGCATTTTTGAAGGATAGCTGGCCAAATATGCTGCCATATCTGCATTAAATGAGAAATATCTAAGGTAATCATGGGATCCGAAATTTTAATTCGTTTTAAAAAACCTGGTCCTGCTCCACATTTTTATACTTTGCTTTCTGAAAATTCAAATTGTGAATTTGTGACCAAGTGAGAACTGAGCATCTTGCTACATGTATGAGAGGAGTTTTTATGAGGTTTCCAGAGCATTTTTAAACAAAGGCTTAACAGGAATTATGGAAGTTACAACACCAAGTGTACTAGTGTCCCCAAGGCCCAAAAGGGCTTCGCGAAAGCACGTAGCCACAGAAGAAGAGCCGAAGAAGAAACAAGAGAAGATATCAGTTGCGGCCTATGGAGTTAGACAATGCCCCCGGAAGAAAGTAGCTAAGGAACACCAAACGAAGAATCAACAGGAAAAGAAACTTAGACAGAAGGGGAAGAAACTAGTGGAGGTCAACAAGGACGAGGAAGAAATTGAGTTGGAACCAGAGATGGAGACAGAGGGAACAAAACTTCCCTCTGTGATACCACCCTACTTTCCACCTAGGAAGTCGGGTGCTAAACTGGTCAAGGATCCTAAAATTTGAATTTCAACACCTTCACACCATTTCTGCCTGAGAAGGCCCCGTTTGAAGGAGAAGTGTTGGGGAAAATCTTGCAGCTGAAAATGGAAGATTGGGATTTCAACGACCAAAGAAAGTGTTAGTGTCGGTATCTTCATCCCTCTGTCAGTGATCAAATTTCTCTTGTTGCATTGCATATTAGGTGTCTCACTCAGTCAACTGCATTCCATTAGGAGCATGGATCATCTGACGAGAGTGGCTTGTTTCTCATGTCCCTCACGTCCTTTACCTGCTGGCTGATTTCTGTTCATTAAGATCATTTACAGTCACTTTTTGTCTCATAAGTTTGCAAAGAGTTATTTTTAGGGTTTTGGTGTCATTAGGTCTAGGGTTTCATTAATAAGGTTTTCAAAATCCCCCATAATGGTCAGCAGGCACATGAGGAGTTTGAAATAAGGATTCAGTACTAGAAATTTCATCATCATATGCTTAATAATGTATTTTTCTTCAAAACTCTGTTTCGAAGAAAAATAGGGTATTTCATCTTTTTATGTACAAATGTAATGTAATTTCAAGTTTTCTCAATTGTAATAATATTTTCATTGGCAACCCTGGCCACCTTTTTCAAGCTCTAGCCATCCATTCCTTGCAAGACAAACAGAAAGCACATCATTCAGTCAAAAAGCCAAAATGAAGCAAAACAGAGTTTTTTAAAAAGTGTCAAAATCTGAAACATTACAAAGTGGGTTTTTTTTGAAATGGAGAATTAAAATCCTTGGTATATAAATCATTTTTATGTTTCAAGAATTCATTTGTATGCCAAGAGGACAAAGTGAGCCAAGGAGAAATCGTGGAGAGCGAAGGAAGAAATTCGAAGGGGAAATTGTGCAAATTTCACTACGCGTCGCATTGGCCGGGTGACGCGACGCATTGGGCGGGCGCGACGCATTGGGTCAGCCCCCTCTATGTTGAAATTTATCCTGCACGGTGCATTGGAGGTACGTGACGCGTTGGGTTTGCTGTGCGACGCATAGGGCCACAAAGTGTTTTGAACCCCAATTGCATTCAAACTTCAAATCTGCTCGGTCCCTTTTGGTCCAAGTAAGTCAAGTAACCCCTCCATTGCCAATGAACATGTGTCTTGCATTGTTTATGAGGATTTAATACAAGAAAATTCAAACCCTATTTGCTTGTTCAAGGATTGTTTCCTTAGGGTTTAGAATTTGGTTTTGTGCCTATCACTTCGATTTCCCCACCTTGTTATTCCCTCATCACTGTTATTCTTGTTCCATTAGCCCATTTCCCTATTCCCTCATATCCCTAAATCACTCATTCCCTATTCCCTATTCCCATTCCCTATTCCATTATCCCATCCTAATCACAAATTTCCCAAACCCAAATGCTATCCCAAAAAACCTAGTGACTGCCCCTAAACTCTTCGATTGAAAAATTTCAATTGGAAATATCCCATCATTCCCCCTACCCTCTCCCTCCATAGTCCCTCGCATATTATCACACATTTGGCAACAAAAAACAAAGACACCAAACTCCTCATATTCATCTAAGGCAACATAGACTTTGGCAAACATGGAGACAGATTCTTATGACCGAGACAGTGACTCCACAACTGAATTGCATGCACCTAGGAGACCTCATAAGAGTGGCAGACATGTGAGGGAGGAGCCTACTTCATTGGTTGAGCTGCAGGCCTATCCTCTTGCTGTTTCATGTTTTCAATAGTAGTCTTGTTATCAATTTTGTGAAATGGTTGCTAGAGTTCACCACCATCATGAGCTGGCCCGATTGTTTGTGTTTCATTTACATAATGGTCAAGTCACTCTTGTAGGTGTGACATTCACTTTAACACCTGAAACTATCTCTCAAGAAACCAGAATTCCAAATGTTGGAGAGCAATGGAACAAAAGACAACAAGTTGACAGGGAACACTATGAGCCATATATCAAGCCTAGTTTTTTGAGACAACTCAGTAGAGTTTTTCCCCTTCGGTTTCTGAAAGATTCATATGCTCCGTTGATGAAACTTATTATCAAATATTTCAGTTGTGAGGGCCGGTTCTCACGTCTCTATGCCTATCATATCAGGTTGCTAATGCATTTTACCAGGGTGAGAATGATGAACCTCCCTTACTTCATATGCCGGAATATTGAGAAGATGATCACTCTCGTGAAAAATAAAACTCTTGAGCAGCAGTATAGCAATATCTATCACTTTGCACTCATCAAAATTGTGGTTATGCATCAGCTCGGCTTGCAGGATATTTCATGGGAGGATTTCATTTCTAATGATTTCTTCACAGCTTCTCAGGTACCTTCGGAGGGTTTTCATGAGGCAGGTGAACCTTCATATAAGCATGAAGGTCATGAGACACAAACTGCTAGTGTGCCTGTGTTTGTCACTTATTAGAGGAGCACTAGAGGTTTGTTTGCAGCAGCCAGGCGAGTATTATCTCCACCCGGGGTGGAAGGGGTCTCGCTTCCTTCATCAGAAGTACAGGTACATGACAAGGGTAAGAGGCCAATACATGATGAAGGGCCTTCATGAGGCCAGGATACAGATTTCATACTCATTGATGATGAGTTGGGCTCTCCTAGCTCAAAGCTGAGAGAGGTTGTTCAGGAGAAGAAGGCGGAAATAAAAACTTTGTCTTCAAGTTTCAAAGAGCCCAATGGATAATCAAATACCTTGAGAAGAGAAACAAACAGTTGGAAGATCAGCAAACTATTATGGAGTTGCAAAATATACATGAGAACCAGCAAGCTGCCAAAAGGAGCCAAACCGAGATGACATCCATTGAGAAAGAGATTGAGGCTGATCACGAAACTTGGCTTGAAAGGGTAGATATTCATTTGGAAAAGCTGTTGGAGAAGGCCAATAAGGAAAAGAACATGTTGAGGCACATGGCGAATCATTATTGGGCAAGAAGTCATGTTTGCAAGGCATGAATCAAGATCCTGAAGGCTAAGTTAAAGAAGGCCTTAAAGCATCGGAAAAGGAAATATAGAATTTAGATTTTGGCCGAGGATTCCTTGGCCTAGCATAGTACATGATGGAGGAAAGTCAACCCAAATTTCAAGAAATTTGGGACACATTTTGCAAATTTTGTCTTTTTTGGCCTAAACACAGATTTTTCAGCTCTACGCATCGTGCCACGTGGCGCGCGCTTATGATTTGGAGCTCCTCTTGGGTAAAAATTTATATTTTTGGATTTTTCATGAAAATTTATGCATTCCTACCTATGCCCAAGATATTTTGATAGATTTTGGGCTTCTAGAAGGGTAAAAAACACCCTAAAAATGACCTTTCTACCCCTTTTTGGACACACAGGAAGCAGTTTTGGTAGAACTCATTTTTGGAGGGGCAACTGAAGACCAAATTCAGAAATTCCACTTGTGTTGGAAAGTAGACAGGTAGAAATTTCCAACAAGCCCACTTGGAGCCAATTTGAACACTGGTAAGACCTTCAAAATCAGCTCCAAACTGGCGCGATGCATAGGGAAAACTGGCGCGGCGCATTGGGGATTTTTGATCATTTTGGACTTAGTAACTCTGTTTTTTGCCTAGTTTTGGATAGTTTGAATTTATTACTTCCAAATGTTAAAATCATGATGTAATTTTATGTAATTTGATGGGTCTTGATGTAATTTTGTTAATTTTTTCTCATGGAGGTAGATTCATCCAGCAAAAGGTGAATTGCAACTGAATGAATTAGTTTCCTATCTTATAGAGGCAAGCTGTTCCACTGCCTATTTTCCAGTTCTCAGTTTATATCTTATTGAAACAGCTCCTAAAATTGTGAGCTCGACCCCTAGAGGCTGGGGATGAGTTATGTTTGTCTATATCTTGTAGTTTTTCAGTCATTTTCCTGGTTGGACACTTGGGATTGCTTTGAGCATCATTGTACATTCATCTCTGCAGTTTGGCAAAGGAATATACCAGGGTTTGCAGCACTCCTTGGGATTCATGTGGCTCTTTGTTTTGATGATGTGTTTCTCTTTGTTAATGTAAGTTTACTAGTGTTTCATGTGTATCATTTTCCCTCTTATTTATTCTTAAGTTAAACAAACAAGGATAAAGGTGGAATTCATTAAAATTTGCAGTGCTCTACCTAGAGTTTGTTTAATTTTCTATGTTTTCAACTGTTTGAAGAGGATTCCTGAAAGTATCTTGCCCTCTTCAACTTCTCACTGGTTTGAGGTATCCATTTCATTCAAAATTGAAAGCGTCAAAACAATTGCCTACCTTGCCCCATTCAGATCCCTGCAAAACTGCTCATTTCCTAGACCCAAAATCTGCCCTTCCCTTTGATCCAACAAACACCCTCAAAATCAAATTAAACTCTTTTACATATATACCTAGCCTAAAATCAGCCTTTATTCAAGTCATCTCAAGCCTCACTGATTATTTTTGCTAAGATTGACCAGGAGAGAGCCCTCTCCCGATCTGGTAGGGCTGGCTACTAGATTAAGCGTGGTTTGATGTTACCCTAGACTCTGCCTTCCTCAGCCTGAGGTAGATTTAGGCCATAACATAGTGGCAACCATACTGGGGAATCTCAAATTTGTTTAATTGTTAGTGTTATTTGTTTTATAAAATACAAATGGAGCCTGAAGTTATGCTAGGTAGCCTTCGAAACGCTCTTGCTTTGCATTAGCGAAAGTAGATAAACGTTGCTTCAATCAATGTCCGGTCTAGTTTTATAAACGTAACATCTGACTTGTAAATTGCCCCAGTACATCAGATGATTCTGGACTTTTGGGTGATGAGTCTAGAATTTGGTAGGCTGAACAAGTTGATTTTTTCAGTTTGATTTTTGGGAATAATTCAACACACTGGCTTCCAAATGACATACCAGAGAAAATTTGGATCCCGATCCACCTCCAGTGTATGAAAATCCCAATCTTATTTCGAGAATACTTGGTCGAGAAATTCCTGTGATTCCTGTGTTTAAATCTCATTCATGTCCTACTATTTTTGAGTATCTTGAAGATCTTGAGTTTGATGAACAATTTGAATTGTCATTGTTTGAGACTAAATCTGAAAGTGCTATCGATTCTACTGTCCTAAATCCAGAGTTTGTTAAAGATCTTGAAATTGAAAAATCTAATAGATCCATTGACAGTTACATCTTGAATATTTAGAATTCCATTGTGGCAAAAAACATTCCCGAATTCATAGAGTCTTCATTTGCAACTCTTGGGTCATCCGCAATCACATCTAGTTCACAAATTCCTACCGATCCTCCTTTTATTCCCACCATTCCCGTGCAACCTCCTATCTCTGATAAAAAATCTACAGAAGTATCACCTCCCTCCACACCACATACACCTCATACATTAGCTGCTCTGACTCCTCCTATATCCCCAAACCCGGTTGTAAATCCACCTAGAGAAATGGCTGCCCGATTTGCACCCCTTGTGCTGCCTCAAAACTTGGATGACATGCCCGCTGATTATCAAAGAAAAATTCCATTGTTTGATGGCACTCCTCAAAGTTTTACTGCTCAGCATAATGTGGATAGGATGGCTGATTTCTTTGACCTTCATGAGATTGATGTGGAAAATGCGACAATGAGACTGTTTGTACAATCCTTCGGAGGTGAAGTAAGGAAGTGGTTTAGAGCTTTTCCGGCTAAAAGTATTGCTACGTTGCCTAATCTTCAGAGACAATTCTTGGATCAATGGGAAGTGAAGAAAGACCCTCTTTCGATCCTTTCCGAATATGACAATATCAAGAAGAACGTTGGTGAGTCTGTTCAAGATTATTGTATTAGATTCAATTATGTTTACAATGCAATTCCTGCTGATATAAATCCACCTAGGGGGTCAGATTTAATTAAGTTTCTGAATGTTTTTGATCCTGACATTGCCTATCAATTAAGAGAAAGTGATCCGGGCACTTTAGAAGATATGTAGAAAATTGCAGTCAGCGTTGAAGCTAATTTGAATGCCAGGAGAGCTAGAATGAAAGCTGAAAAGAAGGTAGCAATAAAGGAAGAGGTTTCCACTTCATATCAAGTGCTCCGTAAGATGGAAAAGATGTTTGAAATATTAAAAATTGATAAGTCTGAATCGCGGATCAGAAATCCTAACTTCTGTGGCCAGCAGCAACCACAATTTAGAATTAAGCAAAGAGAGCAGCGAGCACAAGAACTAGCAGTATAGCAACAAGTGAAGACACCCTTACAGCAGAATTTTGTTCATGGTCTGGAATCAGATGATGAGGAGGATGTAATTGGAGAAGAGAATCATTTCTTTACACCTGATGCTATGCCAATTTTTATCACTGAAGATGAGGAGTATTCTGAAAAATGAGCGGTACAAAAGGACAAGAATTTCATCTTGGAAAATGAGACAGCTCTTGAAGAAGAGTCTGATGAATATCAGAGGGGATACATGAATGCCTTAACCACCCAGTAGCGACAATATTCACTCAGAAGTAGAGATGTGCCCATTAATCCAATTCAAAAGAGAAAGGAAGCTTCAGCACCAAAGAATGATTCACCCATTGTGCAAAAGAAGGGGAAAGAGACAGTTGATCCCACTACTAGCAAATCACCAGCAGCAAATGAAAGATCTAATCAGCCAAATATATCAAGGGAGAAAACTGAAAAGAAGGATGTTCCAGCTAAAGAGGTAGAGAAAAATTCAGTCTTTAACTTATAAAATGAAATTGCTAAGTTAAAAGTATCCATTCCTTTGACTGAATTGATGAAAAATAACAACTATAAGGGTCATGTGTCTAAGATTTTGAGTTTAGATCCATTGTCTGATATGGTAAAAGTGGAAGATGCTCAACGTGAGTTGATTTTTGGTCCAGCATTGGATGGTGAGTCTCTAGATAGTGATGTACCTCCTTTTTACATCAGCCTTAGATTGCACGACTATGTATTACACAATGCTATGTTTGATTCCGGAGCTTCTCATAATCTCATGCCTAGGGCAATCATGGAGAAATTGGGATTGGATATCACTAGAAAGTATCATGACCTTTATTCTTTCGATTCTAGTAGAGTAAGATGCATTGGGCTTATCAAATATTTGGTGGTCAGTTTGGATCAGATTCCGACTAAAAATGTTTTGATGGATGTGGTTGTGGAGGATATTCCTCCTAGATTTGGCATGCTTCTTTCCAGATCTTGGGGAGCGAAACTTAAAGGGACATTGCAGCTTGATTTTTCCTATGCTACTATTCCCATGTTCGGTTAGATGAGGAAATTATACTGGGAGAAAAAGATGAAGTATATGATTACTAGCAAGGAGAAACCGGTAAATCATCCAATCAACTATGTACATACTGATTTAGAATCCTTTGTTTTATACTTAGATGGATTTAATGATGTAAATAGCCAATTAGTTGAAGTAGACGACATTCCATAAATCACTGAAAATTTCAGAGAAGTATTAAAGAAAGAGATACAAAGAATTGATAGTACCGCTGAGAAATCAGCCTTTCGACAACAACAAAATGTTGATGGACAACAAGCAGAAGTAACAGAGCAAACAGAATTTCAGCATTTGGAAGAGGATGAAGATGGTTTGTGGACCATGGATTTTGATGGTGCGGTAGGAAATGATGGTACTGGAATTGGCATTTGGGTACGCAGCCCCTTTTCTTCCCCAAACAAAGTGCCAAGTAATGTAAGGGTCTATTCTTATAAATTGGCTTTTGATTGTTCAAATAATGAGGCTGAATATGAAGCTTTAATTGCTGGTCTGAAAATTCTTAGAAAGTTAAATGCCAAAAGGATTGCAGTGTATGGCGACTCTGAGTTAGTTATCAAGCAAGTGAAAGGCGAATATCAAGCTAAGCATCCTCGAATGTGGGCCTACCGCAATGCAGTATTAGATATCTTGAGATTGTTTTCAGATTATACTTTGACATGTGTCTCTCATATTTAGAATGGTATTGCAGATGCACTTGCAAAAGAAGCAAGTAATTTGAAAATTCTGATGAATTCAAGCAACAAATTTGAAATTCATGTGAAGCATCGTCCGACTGTCCCTGAAAATCAAAGGTATTGGCAAGTGTTTCAAGATGACAAATAAATTGATGAATTTCTGCAAAATGAAGGTAAATTCAAAGACACTTCTATTGATGGGGAGCATGATGATGGTGAGGTGGATATGCAAGTCAATCAGATGGAAGTTTTGCAGCTAAAGGATAATGTCATTCCTAAAGGCCTAATACCTTTAGAGGAGCTTTTCGACCAACATGATGTAGCTCGGAAATCGACCTTGCGGCCAATAGAGAAAAGAAAAGTATATCAGTTTATTATCTTCCTTTGCTGATGTATTTTCTTGGGACTATTCAGATTTGAAGACATATGACACAAACATAATTCAGCATACCATTCCGATCAAGCCAAATCAAATGCCCTTCTGGAAAAAATTGAGAAGAATAAATCCAAAGTTGCTGCCCTCAATAGAGAAGGAAGTGAATCAGTTGTACAAAGCTGGTATCATCATCCCCATAATATTTTCAGATTGGATTTCAAATTTGGTGCCCGTGCGCAAGAAAACAGGTGAGATTCACTTATGCATTGATTTTCGAAATCTGAATAAAGTATCTTTGAAAGATAACTATCCATTGCCCAAAATGGATCACATACTTCAGCGAGTAGTTGGAGCATCCCGCATGTCGCTACTCAATGGTTATTCTGGTTATAACCAAATTCTGGTCCATGAGGATGATAGAGACAAAACAACGTTCACCACTCCTTGGGGAAATTTCCATTATGCTAAAATGCCTTTCGGTTTGAAGAATGCTGGTGCGACCTTTCAGCGAGCAATGGATATGGCATTTGAAAATGAGAAAGATGTCTTTCTGGTTGTGTATCTTGATGATTTGACAGTTTTTTCTAATTCAGATGAAGAGCACCTTTATCATTTGAAGATCATATTTCAACGGTGTAGAAAATATGGAGTATCTATCAATCCAAAGAAGAGTTTGTTTGCCATGGATGAAGGCAAGCTTCTTGGTCATATTATATCAAAATATGGCATCCGCATTGATCCAGCTTGAGTAGAAGCTATTCAAAAAATTGATCTTCCCTGAAACAAAAAGGAGATCCAATCATTTAACGGTAATATGAATTTCTTACGTCGCTTTGTGCCCAATCTTGCAGAACATTTAAGGGAAATCAAAAACATGCTCAAGAAAGATAGTGTGGTGAAGTGGACTGAGGAAGCAGTAAAGTCTTTCAATTTAGTAAAATTGGCTCTTTATTCAGCTCCGGTTTTGATCAGCCCGGACTATACTAAGGATTTTATTTTGTTTTCATTTGCCTCAGATCATACTATGGCAGCATTCTTGATGCAGAAAAGAGATCAGCTTGAGAAACCAATTTCTTTTTTCAGCCGAACCATAAGAGATGCAGCCTTAAAGTATAATATTATTGAAAAGCAAGCTCTTGCCTTAGTAAAATCATTGAAATATTTCCGAGTATATATTCTGCATTCTCATATTCTTGCTTATGTTCCTAATGGTGCTGTTAAAGATGTCTTAGTGCAAACAGATCCAGAAGAGAGACGAGGCAAATGGATTGCAGCCTTGTTGGAGTATGACGTGGAGATAAAACCTACAAAGCTTATCAAAGGACAGGGGATGGCTAAGCTAATGGCTGAGTCAAATTTGCATGCCTTGGACATTAATCTCATTGCTACTATGTCCGAGGAAAATGAATAAAATTCACTTGTTCAGGTATCAGAAATCTTTGTTCTTTCTCCTTGGTACTCAGACATTGTTTATGTGCTCCAAAATTTGTCACCACCGCCAGGAATGGCTAAAAAAAAAAGTAGGAAATTGAAATTAAAGGCTGCCAAGTTTTGTATCATGAATAATGCACTTTATTGGAAAGATCTCGGTGGTGTCTTGCTAAATTGTTTGGTTGAAGAAGAGGCAAAACAAGTTATGGAAGATTTTCATAAGGGAGATTGTAGAGGTCACCTTTTCTGGAAAAAAACAGCCAAATTTTTTTTGAGAGTAGGATATTATTGGCTGAATCTCTTTGCTAATGTGTACAAAACTATTAAAATCTGCCATGAATGTCAGATTTTTGAAGGGAGGAAAAAATTACAGCCTTTGTCGCTCAAGCCCATTGAAGTAAGTGCTCCTTTTCAGCAGTGAGGCTTGAATTTCATTGGCGAAATCCATCCTGCTTCTTCAGCGCAGCATAGATGGATCCTTACAGTGACAGCTATTTTACTAAATGGATTGAGGCTGTTCCCACCAGGTAGGCCATAGATTCGGTAATAATTTCATTTCTTGAAAACAATATTTTGTCTCGTTTTGGTTGTCCAAACAAGCTGATTACTGATAATGCAACAGCCTTTAAATCTAAGAGAATGATTGAATTTTGTGATAAGTATCAAATTAATTTGGGGCACTCAACCATATATCATCCACAAGGCAACGGATTGGCCGAATCCTTAAACAAATCCTTGGTCAATATTATAAAAAAGCTGCTGGAAATAAACAAGAAGAGTTGGCATAAGAAATTGGTTAATGCACTTTGGGAAGACAGAGTGAGTCAAAAGAAATCTATAGGTATGTCTTCTTTTGAGCTCATGTATGGTGTTGACACGGTATTCCCGACCTCTCTCGCAGTTCCAGTGGTTAAACTTCTGCAGGAAGATGGAAGCGAAGATGATCATATGCAACGGAGAATCAATCAAATGATTCATTTACAACAAACTAGAGACGAGGTTTTTCAGAACACTTTCAAGCTGCAAGAGAGAATCAAGAAGATATATGATAGAAAGGCAAAGGTGGACAAGTTTCAAATAGAAGAAATGGTGCTAAAATGGGATGCAAGAAATGAAGATAAAGGTAAGCATGGAAAGTTCGAGAATCTTTGGAAAGGACCTTTCAAAATTGCTGCATATCAAGGCCAAAATTCTTTCCTTTTGAAAGAAATGAATGGAGAGGATTGTCCAGGAGGGCCGGTCAATGGTCGGCTACTCAAACAGTACTATTTTTGAAGTGTTTTATGCTATCATAAATGGCACTGTACATACCGGTTTGTTTGAGTTTCATTGCAAGTGTGTTCTGTCATCATTCTTTCAGTTTGGGGCCTGAAGTGAAGGCTATAAAACTAAAGGTTGATTTCAGTTTTGGTTTGGTTTGTTGAGTCAGGTCTTTCATTCATTTTTGGTTTCAAAATTGAGTTAGTTTTGAGTCAGTTTCCAGTTCTGAAAATGAGTCAAGAGTCTTGTTTTGATTTTTTGAAGTTATTGATTCCATAGCCCAATGGACGAAGGCATTTCCTACTTTCATAGAGATCTGTAGTTCTTGGCACCTCCAAGGAGCTACCATCCCCATTAGAGCCAATGTTAGTGTCGGTATCTTCATCCTTTCGTCAGTGATCAAATTTCTCTTGTTGCATTGCATATTAAGTGTCTCACTCAGTCAGCTGCATTCCATTAGGAGCATGGATCATCTGACGAGAGTGGCTTGTTGCTCATGTCCCTCATGTCCTTTACCTGCTGGTTGATTTTTGTTCATTAAGATCATTTACAGTCACTTTTTGTCTCATAAGTTTGCAAAGAGTTATTTTTAGGGTTTTGGTGTCATTAGGTCTAGCGTTTCATTAATAAGGTTTTCAAAATCCCCCATAATGGTCAGCAGGCACATGAGGAGTTTTAAATAAGGATTCAGTACTAGAAATTTCATCATCATATGCTTAATAATGTATTTTTCTTCAAAACTATGTTTTGAAGAAAAATAGGGTATTTCATCTTTTTATGTACAAATGTAATGTAATTTCAAGTTTTCTCAGTTGTAATAATATTTTCACTGGCAACCTTGGCCACCTTTGTCAAGCTCCAGCCATCCATTCCCTGCAAGATGTTGGTGTTCCCATGTTTTGGCCAGATTGGCAAGACCAAAAGATGAGACAACATCAAAACCACTTTCAGACCCTAGGATCTAGCCCTCCTGGGTCTAGAGAGGGATCTCTCTATGTGAGCAAAGGTTTTATGTGTTTGAAGCTCAAAGTTTAAAATGTTAGGCTAGCTATAGGCATGGGGTTGTTTGTTTGATTTTTAGTTTGGTTGTTGGGAATCAGGAAAGAAGGGTTCAATATAAGACAAGGATGGGAAAAGAGGAATTTAGGCAAAGGAGAGAAATATTCAGAGAAAATTCAAGACCATTGGGCAATGGAGTCAGGAAAGGGTTTACTTGCTATTCAATATGCAGGCTTTCAGTTGGGCTAGTCATCTAAAGCATTGGATCTTAAAGATTATTGTGTGGCATGAAATGGTAAGAGAGAAGGTGAAAGCAAGGAAACCTCCAAGGTGGCCTTTCAGGAATCAGATCCAGGGATAGGACATTCCATTGGACAACCTGTGATCCAGAAACCTACAAGGTTAACTCTTCAGACTAGGAAACACTAAAGATTTAGAGCACGAAGTTGAAAACCTGAGATCAGAGAGAGACTTTGAAATCTCAATGCTTTGGCATCCAGCTCAAGGGAACTTAGAAAGGTTCAATAGATTGAAAAGGATCTTAGTGAGACAGAGACAGAGTTCTAAACTCCCAGTATCCCAATTCATTCAATTAAAACTTAACAAGAAAATCTAAAAACAGTTTCATTAATTCATACATAAGCTAGAAGCATATGTTTTGACCACTACACTGGTTAAATTAGCTTGAAACAATCCTCAGATAACACATACAACAGAAAGCATTGAAGGCAAGGAGAGAAGAAAAATAGGGTACCTATTAGGGGTAAATCCTATGCCAGATTTTTGATGTGAGCCAGCAGAAGTGAAATATAATGAACTAAAAGGAAAACATGGACAAAGACAGAAAAACATCACCTTTGCTTTAAATTAGGATCCAAAGAAATGTGCTTGTCATATTAAAGAGCAACAACAGTCAAGTACAACATTACCAATAGCTTGATATTTAGTCTGAAAACATCTTCCTCATCCTATCTTACAACTTTACACAGATAATATGTCTCAAGAGAAACAACTTGCAGTTCACAAATATCCGATCAACAACCTTACAATGAGTTTCTTCATGAATTTTATAGTTGGAAAAGAGGAAGAGGAGGTAGGTGAAAAACTAAATGTACAATTAAAACTCAGGAGAGGAAGAGGGTCGAGGCTCCATTCTGTTTTAAATTCTAGGCATTTATCTCTGGTACTCTATGGATGAAATAGTGGTCTTCGTCAGGCTGCAATTTACTCCAGGTATGACTTTGATGTACTTGCTGTAACCCCCTGCAATACTTCTGGTGAACAGAACAAAAGGTAGAATAATGATGCCAGGGCCTGCCATACTATGTAACAATTTCTTCTGACAGTCTAGGACTGTTGTCAAGGTAGAAATCTCTTTAGGAACACGGTATTGAATGTAAACAGTATGGGCACTTCGTCCCTTCATAGGTAGGAACATCTGTTGATGGTGACACTGATACATATTGTTTTCTGTGCCCTAAGCCATTCTATGATCTTTCACTGAAACTCTTTGCCGCTCCATTACTGTCTTTGTCTATGGAATCTGTGCTTTAATGGCTCTGGGATGGTTTTACAGAGTTTTACCCTGCTCCTTTAATGAAAGTCATGTCATAACACCTTCCCAGGCCTTCCTTCATAATTTCGATCTCTGCACATGGTTTTTCATGCGTTCTTTGTCAATATAACAACGACTGTGAACCATGGTGGTTTTTAGCCTACCTGTAACCCTGCAAAACACAAAACGCATTAAGAAATCATTCATGGGGTCGGATGATGTGGATGACTGTGAAAATGGCAACGTGGCGTGGAACAACGGGAGATGTAGCTGGAAGATGGCAAGATTGGAAATTTGAATGCAAAACATCAAATTTTGACCTTGGCACGAAATATGAATGGAATGGACGAAAATACGATTAGAACACGTGGAATGGGTGATGTGGCGGGGCCAGGTCAATGGCGGGAATGCAGTCAATTCTAACCGTCTGATCTCATGAGGAGATCAATGGTGGAAAACACATTGGAGGGTGACAGATGGTGGGCCAGGGTTCCCTTTTTTTCTTTGATTATCCCCCAAGCATCTTGGAGGAGCGATCGCTGTCGGATGGCTCGCCCCAGATCGGACGGTGTACAACAATATCAAACCCGGATTTGTGGACGAATGTTAATGCATGATGGGGGGCGGTTTTTAAATAGTGCTTGAAGACGTGTGTCCTGCGGTGAATGGAATCGCTGCGAAATGAAAAATACCACCCACCTTCCAAAGGCGGTACGATAGAAACCATTGGTTTTTGAACAATGTTCGTCAACGGGGACCACCAGTGCGGATGAGCTGCGAGCCGTTGGATTACAAGAAATCGACGGTGGGAAGAACGCTTATGAACCATATTAATCAGATTGTGATAAGCGCTTTTCGGGCTAGCGAGTGGTTCTAACATCCAGGTCATGTGGGTGAAAAGTTAAGGGGGGCTGATCGAAGGGCGCTAGGCCCGAAATATGTTAAAATATGGATTTTCAGCCCTTTTTAATGCAATTTAAGGCTAGGGAAAGGTTGCGGTAAAGGGAATAGGGGGTTTTAAATCTAACCAGGGGTATTTGAAGGTTTTAAGAGGGGAAAATAGGTGACTTAGAAGGTTTAGGGGGGGTAAAAAGGGATACTTTGACAAGGGAAAATGCAGACCTTTTTTGAGCACAATTACTTACAATCAGTGAGGCTTTTTAGCTTAGAAACAACAGTGGAACTTTACCAAAGGGCAGAGGGTATGGAGAGGCCTTCAAGGATGATGTGCTTTCAGGAAAAATGCATTCCTTGAAGGCTCAAAAACCATTTAGCCCCCTGCTTGCTTGTCAGGGAATTTATAGGGGGCTAACAGTGGCTCCACATGGGGATGGCTTCTTCTTGAAGGAGTCAAGAATCCAGAAATAATCTTTGAGGTAGGCCAGATGCTTGATCTTTGAGCCATGTTCCTTCTTTGATTTTAAGCTGCCACAAACATGATAGATCAACAGAAATGTTCCCAAACAATCTACCTACCTAGACTATAGTCCTATCATTTTCTCTTCTAGGGTGCATTGGACTAGCAGACCCTTTACATCCTTTATTTTTTACAAACAAGAAAATGAACCTATTCTATTTCTACCCTTATTGCTCCATGAGACCAGATTAAACTGTTGGTCTCATATGTTTCTCTACCTAATCTAATATTTACTGGGATTAGACTGTCCAACAGATTTCTTCTCTACATTCTACAACAGAAATTTAAAATCAATCAAACTAGGATTAGACAGTCTAGTTTGCTGTGGATCCAAGGCATAAATACATTTGCACATGGATAGAAACTTGTAGAAAACTGAAAACAGAATCTTGAAGGCTTTAAATTTGAAGTTTTGAAGCATCCTTCTTTTCTTTGTGACTTAAGTTTTGAGCTTGTTAGAGTCACTTTATCTTCTTCATTTCAACTCTGGTTTTGGGCTCGTTAGAGCTGATCCTCTTCTTCTTTGCTGGCTCAGGTTTTGATCATGTTAGAGCCAATGTTTTGCACCTTAGAGGTTCATTTTTTGAGCATGTTTGAACCTCTTCTTTCTCTCTGTTTTTTGAAACATTTTCTCTTTTTCTTGAAAAAAAACACAAAAATGGTATTTACAATGGAAATGGAAACTGGATATTGGAAATCAGCAGAAGTAGTGTTTGAGCATCCTGCCATTGACAGGACCCCCAAACAGCTCTGTACCATCTAGTTCTTGTAGAAAAAATGCATTTGGACCCACAATGTCCTGGATGATGTATGGACCTTGCCACAAACTGTCAAACTTGCCGTGCTTTCCTTTGTCCTCTCTCCTTGAGTCCCAGTTCAGAACTTTATCTCCAATTTTGAAGTCAGAAGCTTTGGTTCTTATATCAAACAAATTCTTTCTATTTTCCTGAACTTCCATGGCTCTGTTATAGACCTCTTCCCTTGTTTGCTGGAGATGAATTGTCTGGTTTATCCTCCTTACCATGCTGTCTTCTTCTGTCTAAATTTCTCGGACAAGTTTAATCACTGGTACCCCAAGGTTGGTAGGAAACACTGCTTCTGTTCCATAGACAAGTTGATATGGTGACATGCCAATGGATTTCTTTGTTGTAAGCTTGTCAGCCCACAAAGCATGCACTAACTTGTCATGCCATGATTTCTTATTCTCTTCAAGAAGTTTCTTGATAATGTTCACCAAGCTCTTGTTTGATGATTCAACTAACCCATTACCCTGTGGGTAATAAGCAGTTGAATGACCGAGTGCTATTTGATACCTGTGACAAAAATCAACCATTTTCTTGGATCCAAAAGCAGTAGCATTATTAGTGATTATTTTTCTTGGGCAACCAAACCAAGAGAGGATATGACCTTCTAGGAACCTAATGATGACTGAATCTATGGCATTCCTAGTAGGCATGGCCTCTATCCACTTAGTGAAGTAGTCTATGGCTGTTAAGATCCATTTGTGTTGTGCATAAGAAGCAGGGTGTATTTCACCTATGAAATCTAGGCCCCATTGCATAAAGTGACCCTCAACAGTGATGGGTTGTAAAGGTAGGGGGAGGAGCTTTCTTTTGCCTTCGAAAATCTGGCATTTGTGGCAAGCAATTATCATCTTATGGATGTCATTGAAGAGTGTAGGCCAATAATAGCCAGCTCTGAGTATTTTGTTGGCAGTGGCTTTGCAATTCAGGTGGCCTCCACACTCTCCTGCATGGAATTCCTTTTTAATCCTCTCTGCTTCAGTTTCTGGCAAACATTTAAGCAATAGGCCATTTGTATTTTTCCAGTATAAGCAGTTATTCAGTATGCAATAGCTTTTGGATTTTAGTTTTAGGAATCTGGCCTTGGTATTTGACAGTTCAGGGGGAGCATAGAGGTGTGTGAGCACATACAAAATTTCAGAATACCAAGGAGAGTTCTGAAACTTCTCCTCGACAGTGGGATCAGGAAATACTTCCTGCTCATCCAAGTCATCGATCATGTTTATGTCAAGGCATTGTAAATTTGTTTGAGCCATTAGTTGAGCTAGGCCCTGACCTTTGATCAGTTTTGTGGGTTTTATCTTGAGGTCATATTCTAAGATCACAACGATCCATTTTCCCCTCTTCCCATCTGGGTCTTGGGACAGGATGTCCTTAACCACTATATGTGGCATGTAGGCTATGGTGTGGGAATGCAGTATGTACACCTTGAATTCTTTCAAGGCCTTAACCAAGGCATAGGCCTATTTTTCCATTATGTTGTATTTCAAGGGTGCATCCCTCAGAGCCTTACTGAAGAAAGAGATAGGTTGTTCCATTCCCTCTGGATTTTTCTACAGTAGAACTGCAGCTATTGTATGCTTGGAGGCAAATGAAAAGATCAGGAAATCCTTTGAGAAATTAGGACTGATTAGGACAGGAGCCTGAGTGAGTGCAAGTTTAACTATTTCAAAATATTTCTTAGCTTCAACAGTCCACTTAACTCCTACACCTTTTTTTAAAATGTTTGTCATATTCCTAAGGTGTTCCGCTAAGTTTGGAATAAACCTCCTGAGGAAGTTTATTTTCCCGATGAAGGACTGTAACTCTTTGATGTTTCTCGGGTGTGTGATTTGTAGTATTCCCTCAACTATTTGTGGGTCTATCCTAATCCCCCTCTCAGATATGATATGGCCAAGAAGCTTACCTTCTTGCAGCCCAAATACAGTCTTTTTAGGATTCAATGACAAACCAAACCTTCTACATTTTTCAAACACTCTCCTTAGATGTCTTAGGTGTTCTTCATCAGTCTTGGAATAGAATGTTATATCATCCAGGTAGATGACAATGAAGTGTCCTATTTCATCTGAAAAGGCTATGTCCATTTCTCGTTGGAAGGTTGCACCAACGTTCATCAGTCGAAAGGGCATTTTTACATACATAAAAGTGCCCCATGGAGTGGTAAAAGCTATCTTGAGTTGCTCTTCTGGGAGTACTAAAACTTCGTTGTAACCTGAAAAACCATCTAACAGGGAGATCCTTCTCGAGCCTACTACCCTCTGAAGAATGTGTTCCATTTTTGGAAAAGGGTAATTGTCTTTGAGTGAGGATCTGTTAAGGGTCCTGAAATCTATGCACAGTCTAATCTATCCTGTTTTCTTTCTCACAGCTACTAGGTTTGAGACCCAGTCAGAGAACCTCACAGGAACTATTATGCCTGCCTCGTACATATTTTTGATCTCCTTTTCAACTGCAGGAAATTGTTTTGGGTTTATTCTGCGGAGTTTCTGTCTGAAGGGCTTCTGATTTTCTTTCAGAGCTATTTTGTGCTGTATAATGTTTGTGTCATAGGCCTTTAAGTCCTCATAGCTCCAGGAAAGCACATCAATGAATTCCTTGAATAGGTCAATGTATTTCTTCTTCATGTTTGTAGGCAGGGACTTAGCCAATTTAACCATCTTGGGCTTATCTTCAGTGCCTATGTTGCATTCCTCGACATCAACTTCTGCGTATTCTAAAGTGGGATTTTTTACTACATCATCAAAGTCAAAAAGGCCCTCTAAAGGTGCCAGACCTCGAGGTATGTTCTTATCTTTGGCCTGCAACACCTCTACTTCTTCACTATTTGCATTTTCACGTTCTTCGTTTAGATTTCCAATCTGTTCGTTTAGAGTGTTTATTGCTATGTTACAGGGTGGTTCTTCCTCATCTGAGGACTCTCCACTTAGGCAGCTATTGTCAGATTTAGAGTCTGAATTGAAAAATTCAAACTCTTTTCTGCCTATCAGGAAATCCTCAATCTGTTTATTGCCCTCAAAGACCTGCCAATATTTTTCATTGTCCGGCACTGCAGGTCTGAATTTGGTCTGAATGATGATTTGTTGGTCACTGGGAGGCTTGTGATACGCACTAGCCATGCAGGCTAATCCATTTGCAATTGCGTTCTGACTCCTAGGGCCAAACACCAATTCATATTCTACAAAGGTTTTCAATAGATCCATAGTGTCATTCTTGTACGCTCTCAACCTAGAATGTTTCGCTGTGTATTCACCATTCACTTATTTAATGATCAACTTAGAGTCTCCGTGCACAGTTATCTTACGGGCTCCTAATTTTCTCAACAGATTGAAGCCTAGGATAAGAGCCTCATACTCTACAATATTGTTTGTACATTTGAAATGCAAGTTACATGCATGACTCTATGCGTAGTCACTCTCGGTGTTATGTACCCACACTCCTGCTCCTGCAGTTCTCTTGGTGCATGACCCATCGAAATTATTTTCCCATAAAGTTTCACTCTTTTTCCTAACCTTGTTTCATTCTTGGTGTGGTTCATAGGCTTGCGGAGGGTGACTAATCAGTTGACTGCATTCTATTTCTTGCTCACTCTGAGTTTCTGTTCCCGTGCACTGTACAAAGTTCTCTACATCGTTTTCCTCCGAGTCTAGAATAGCAATTATGTTAAAGTCCATGGGCTCTGTTTCTTTGTTTGTATCTCTGTTTTTGAATTCTGACCCATCTAAGGATTCATCATTGCAAAGGATGAAGGAGTCAAGATCTGTGTGTACAGAGTATAATGGTGAATTTTTAGGTTTTTCAGGGCTGCTGACCAGGAATTTCATTTGTGCCTCTCTATACAGTCTTCTAAGTTGGCTAAAGACTGGGATTGTGGCATAGGCCCCATCCATCTGAATTGTACCTTGTAGCTTGGCTCCCCATGATCTCGATAATAACATGCCATACTTAGGTGGCACATCTGCCACCACAACATCCATGACCATACATTTTGCAGGGATCTGGGTAAGGTTTACACAAGTCTTTGATCAGGCCAAGACACTTTACCCAACTAGAATCAAATGAATATAAGCCTTTGTAGGGTCGGGTTATCTCTAGGCCTAACCTTTCCATAACTAATTTGGGCATCAAGTTGTGTGAGGCTCTAGAGTCATGCATTGCATTGTGGAGGATCTTGTCGTGGATATTGAGACTAATATAAAAAGGGGGGAATACCCCTTCCTGAAAATTTCCTTCTATCTTTGGACCAAACAAAAGGGCTGGTTGATCATCACTCAGATTTACAGTGTCACTTTTCTCATCTAAATTTAATGCTTTCAAAATTTGGCCTTTATATACATCCTGAGTGGCCAACTCAGAGAGTGGGACAAAGATTTTAATTTTTTCAATCTCACTCTCCAAATTGAAAGTGGTTTGACTCTTTGGAATGTTCAACTCTATTTTGTTAGCCACCCCTTTAGTGGTTGAATCAGTGGGCTGATTCTCACTATGTACAGGATTAGGAACTGTTTTATTAGGAGCAATAACTGCAATGCTAGTGCTGCTAGTTGGTTGACTTTGTTTATCAATGTTTTGGTTGTCTTTTTCTTTTTTCTTCCCAGAACTCTCAGCTGCTGATTTTTTACTTTCAGCGGTCATTTTAGGAGCTTTCTCAGGCCTTTTATTGATATAAATCTTAGAAGCCTTTGGTTTGGAAGTGTCTAGGCTCTTTTTTCTTCTAAGTTCATATTGTTATCTGACCTGCATGATGGAATTTTAAAATCCAAGTCTGTAATCCTCAGATTCCAGTCCTTCCTCATTCCAATATGAGGGTGACGGCTGGTCTTCTTCTATGGAATAGTTGTGGACTGAGTTTTCTACTTCAAACACGTTTATCGTGTTCCCCTCAGACTCTTCTATGATTCCCTCATCTTCATCAAGAAAGTTCTCTTGGAATGGGGGAATAACTTGCTGATCTGATACTCTTTGGCTGTTGGGAGCAGTATTGTTTCTTCTAAAGTTCTAGTTATGGTTATGGTTTTGATTTCTGTTTTGGTTACTGACTGTGACAACCATTTTTTCCATCATTTTCTATATCTTTTCCATGTTTTTAGATAGGTGGTCGTAATTGGGATCAGATGTGGAAGCTACCGTGTCATCTCTATATGTTACCCTCTTCTCAGCTCTCAATCTTGCTTTTTTCTCAATCAGGTTAGCCTCTACACTCACTGCTCCCTTATGCATGTCTTCCAGTGTGTTGTAATCCCTCTCCCTAAGCTGGTAGGCCATGTCAGCATCAAAGCCTTCCGAATATTTCACTAGAGCCATACCTTGGGGAGGTTTCATATGAGGAGAAAGAGTGTTATAAACACTGTTAAACCTTGTAGAGTAGTCATGGACACTCTCTCCTATGTTTCTTTTTAGGTTCTTGTATTCTGTTAATATTTGGAGAGGGTTGGCCTTAACTTCCCATTTGTTTATGAAGGTTTGATATAAAGCAGGAAGGTCTTGGATACTATTAGGAGGTAGGCTTTTAAACCATTTTTTCACATCACCTCCTAAGCTCTGGGCAAAGATTCTCATTTTGACTGTATCATCATGTATCTCCATGTAATCAAAAGAATATTCCATCCTGTCCACGTGGTGTTGAGCTGTGGTGGACTCCTTTGCAGTGAAGTGTGGGATATTTGATTGATAATCGTTGGGTAGGGGCACTAGAGGCTGGGGTAAAACCAGAGGTGCATACCAGGCTGCCATGATGATGTTTTGTAGATGTAAGGGGTTAGCTAGAGCAACTGGTATGTGGATGACAGGGATATTAGGACTAGCAGAAGTCTGTTGAATAGATTTGGGGTGACAGAGCCCCAAGTTTTGAATGAAGTGAATATCAGGAGGTGTAGATGGAGGGGTCTGTCTGTCCCTAATGTGTTTACCACTTTGGGATGGTGAACCAAGTAGCTCAAGGTCTGGTCGGTCTGGGACACCGAAGGACCTAGTTCTAGGTACATAGTTCTGAGAGTCTAGGTCAAAAAGTGGGTCTGATAGAGCTGTAAAGTCTTCTGGTGCAAAGTTAGCTCTATGGATGTGGCCGAAAATAGTTGGTATTTTAGGTGTAGGAGATCTCTTGAGGATGCTCTCGAGGTTGTCAAATATTTCAGGTGGGTTCGGGTCAGGGTAAGCTCTTGTGTGAATGGTTCTTGAAGCCAGAATGATGTTTTCCAACCAAGCGGCTTAACCCTACTTGTTAATTCTATTGTAGCTGATGTTTTTATGGGCTCTGGTCTCCCAGTGGAGTCTTATGTGAACCAAGATAATCAGTAGGCCTACTGATCACCAGCGGAGTCTTTGATCTTTTAGGAACTATGGAGTCACCAGGTGGAAGGTTTAGGATGTTTCAAGAGGGTATACTTTTCACCATAGTGCTTTTGTAATATCATTTTTAGGGAAATACTTAAACACAACAAACTCTAACCAGAGATGGACTGGGAGGGCATTTACCAGATATTTCACCTCTGAAAGAGGATGAGATCCGGAGGCTATCTGGCCCTTTCCAGACTCTGTCTAAGAGTGCGGGAGAAAACAAAACAAGTGGTATAGAGGTTGATTTGTGAATAGGAATGTTTAACTGCCAACCTAAACAATGATTTTAGGTTTCTAAGGCTCTTGTGATGTAGTGAGATGGAAAATACTAAAAATTTCCCCATCGGAGTCGCCATTATGTTGGTGACAACAATGGGAAACAGACCAATGTTATCAGCTATAGACTCTCAGATTTTTCCCCAACGGAGTTTCCATTATGTTGGTGTTCCCATGTTTTGGCCAGATTGGCAAGACCAAAAGATGAGACAACATCAGAACCACTTTCAGACCCTAGGATCTAGCCCTCCTGGGTCCAGAGAGGGATCTCTCTATGTGAGCAAAGGTTTTATGTCTTTGAAGCTCAAATTTTGAAATGTTAGGCTAGCTATAGGCACGTGGTTGTTTGTTTGATTTTTAGTTTGGTTGTTGGGAATCAAGAAAGAAGGGTTCAATATAAGACAAGGATGGGCAAAGAGGAATTTAGGCAAAGGAGAGAAAGATTCAAATAACATTCAAGACCATTGGGAAATGGAGTCAGGAAAGGGTTTACTTGCTATTCAATATGCAGGCTTTCAGTTGGGCTAGTCATCTAAAGCATTGGATCTTAAATATTATTGTGTGGCATGAAATGGTAAGAGAGAAGGTGAAAGCAAGGAAACCTACGAGGTGGCCTTTCAGGAATCAGATCTAGGGATAGGGCATGCCATTGGACAACCTGTGATCCAGAAACCTACAAGGTGAACTCTTCAGACAAGGAAACACTAAATATTTAGAACACGAAGTTGAAAACCTGAGATCAGAGAGAGACTTTGAACTCTCAATGCTTTGGCATCCAGATCAAGGGAGCTTAGAAAGGTTCAATAGATTGAAAAGGATCCTAGCGAGACAAAGACAAAGTTCTAAACTCCCAGTATCCCAATTCATTCAATTAAAACTTAACAAGAACATCTGAAAGTAGTTTCATTAATTCATACATCAGCTAGCACCATATGTTTTGACCACTACATTGGTTAAATTAGCTTGAAACAATCCTCATATAACACATACAACAGAAAACATTGAAGGCAAGGAGAGTAGAAACATAGGGTACCTAACAGGGGTAAATCCTATGCCAAATTTCTGATGCGAGCTAGCAAAAGTGAAATATAATGAACTAAAAGGAAAACATGGACAAAGACAGAAAAACATCACCGCTGCTTTAAAATAGGATCCAAAGAAATGTGCTTGTCATATTAAAGAGAAACACCAGTCAAGTACAACATTACCAATAACATGATATTCAGTCTGAAAACATCTTCCTTAGCCTATCTTACATCTTTACACAGAGAATATGTCTAAAGAGAAACAACTTGCAGTTCACATATATCTGATCAACAACCTTACAATGAGTTTCTTCATGAATTTTATAGCTGGAAAAGAGGTAGAGGAGGTAGGTGAAAAACTAAATATAGCATTAAAACTCAGGAGAGGAAGAGGGCCGAGGCTCCATTCTGTTTTAAATTCTGGGCATTTATCTCTAGGACTCTATGGATGAAACAATGGTCTTCGTCAGGCTGCAATTTACTCCAGGTATGACTTTGATGTACTTGCTGTAACCCCCTGCAATACTTCTGGTGAACAGAACAAAAGGTAGAATAATGATGCCAGGGCCTATCATACTGTGTAACGAATTCTTCTGATAGCCTAGGACTATTGTCAGGGTAGAAATATCTTCAGGAACACGGTATTGAATGTAAACAGTATGGGCAGTTCGTCCCTTCACAGGTAGGAACATCTGTTGATGGTGACACTGATACATATTGTTTTCTGCGCCCTAAGCCATTCTTTGATATTTCACTGAAAATATTTGCCGCTCCATTACTGTCTCTGTCTGCGAAATCTGCACTTTAATGGCTCTGGGATGGTTTTACAGAGTTTTACCCTACTCCTTTAATGAAAGTCATTTCATAACACCTTCCCAGGCCTTCCTTCATAATTTCGATCTCTGCACATGGTTGTTCATGCATTCTTTGTCACTATAACAACGACTATGAACCATGGCGGTTTTCAGCCTGCCTATAACACTGCAAAACACAAAACGTGTTAAGAAATCATGCATGGGGTCAGATGATGTGGATGACTGTGAAAATGGAAACACGGCATGGAACAGCGGGAGATGTAGCTGGAAGATGGAGAGATTGGAAATTTGAATGCAAAACATCAAATTTTGACCTTGGCACAGAATATGAATGGAAGAGACAAAAATACGATTAGAACACGTGGAATGGGTGACGTGGTGGGACCTAGTTAATGGCGGGCATGCAGTGAATTCTAACTGTCTGATCTCATGAGGAGATCGATGGTGGAAAATGCATTGGAGGGTGATAGATGGTGGGCCAGGGGTCCCTTTTTGCTTTGATTATCCCTCGAGCATCTTGGAGGATCGATCGCCGTTAGATGGCCCGCCCCAGATCGGACGGTGTACAACAATATCGCGCTGGATCTGCGGACGAATGTTAATGCGCGATGGGGGGCAATTTTTAAATAGTGCTTGAAGACACGTGTCCTGCGATGAATGGCATCGCTGCGAAATGAAAAATACCGCTGAACTTCCAAAGGCGGTGCGATAGAAACCGTCGATTTTTGAACAAATTTCATCAGCAGGGACCACTGGTGCGGATGAGCTGCGAGCCGTTGGATTACAGGAAATCGACGGTGGGAAGAATACTTATGAACCATATTAATCAGATTGCGATAAGTTCTTTTCGGGCTAGCGCGTGGTTCTAGCGTCCAGGTCATGTGGGTGAAAAGTTAAAGGGGGCTGATCGAAGGGGGCTAGGCCCAAAATATGTTAAAATATGGATTTTCAGCCCTTTTTAATGCAATTTAAGGCTAGGGAAAGGTTGCGGTAAAGGGAATAGGGGGTTTTAAATCAAACCAGGGGTATTTGAAGGTTTTAAGAGGGGAAAATAGGTGACTTAGAAGGTTTAGGGGGGGTAAAAAGGGATACTTTGACAAGGGCAAATGCAGACCTTTTTTGAGCATAGTTCCTTACAATCAGTGAGGCTTTTTAGCTTAGAAACATCAGTGGAACTTTACCAAAGGGAAGAGGGTACGGAGAGGCCTTCAAGGATGATGTGTTTTCAGGAAAAATGCATTCCTTGAAGGCTCAAAAACCATTTATCCCCCTGCTTGCTTGTCAGGGAATTTATAGGGGGCTAACACAAGACAAACAGAAAGCACATCATTCAGTCAAAAAGCCAAAATGAAGCAAAACAGAGTTTTTTAAAAAGTGTCAAAATATGAAACATTACAAAGTGGGTTTTTTTTTAAATGGAGAATTAAAATACTTGGTATATAAATTATTTTTATGTTTCAAGAATTCATTTGTATGCCAAGAGGACAGAGTGAGCCAAGGAGAAATCATGGAGAGCGAAGGAAGAAATTCGAAGGGGAAATTGTGCAAATTTCACTACGCAGCGCATTGGCCGGGTGTTGCGATGTGTTGGGCAGGTGCGATGCATTGGGTCGGCCCCCTCTGTGTTTAAATTTCTCCTGTGCGGCGCATTGGAGGTACACGATGCGTTGGGTTTGCTGCGTGACGCATAGGGCTGCAAAGTGTTTTGAATCCCAATTGCATTCAAACTTCAAATCTGCACAGTCCCTTTTGGTCCAAGTAAGTCAAGTAACCCCTCCACTTCCAATGAACATGTGTCTTGTGTTGTTTATGAGGATTTAATACAAGAAAATTCAAACCCTATTTGCTTGTTCGAGGATTGTTTCCTTAGGGTTTAGAATTTGGTTTTGTGCCTATCACTTCCATTTCCCCACCTTGTTATTCCCTCATCACTATTATTCTTGTTCCATTAGCCCATTTCCCTATTCCCTCATATCCCTAAATCACTCATTCCCTATTCCATTATCCCATTCCCTATTCCATTATCCCATCCTAATCACAAATTTCCCAAACCCAAATGCTATCCCAAAAAACCTAGTGACTGCCCCTAAACTCTTCAATTGACAAATTTCAATTGGAAAAATCCCATCATTCCCCCTACCCTCTCCCTCCATAGTCCCTCACATATTATCACACATTTGGCAACAAAAACCAAAGACACCAAACTCCTCATATTCATTTAAGGCAACATAGACTTTGGAAAATATGGAGACAAATTCTTCTTATGACCGAGATAGTGACTCCACAACTGAATTGAATGCACCTAGGAGACCTCATAAGAGTGGCAGACATGTGAGGGAGGAGCCTACTTCATTGGTTGAGCTACAGGCCTGTCCTCTTGCTATTTCATGTTTTCAACATAAGTCTTGTTATCAATTTTGTGAAATGGTTGCTAGAGTTCACCACCATCATGAGCTGGCCCGATTGTTTGTGTTGCATTTACATAATGGTCAAGTCACTCTTGCAAGTGTGACATTCACTTTAACGCCTGAAACTATCTCTCAAGAAACTAGAATTCCAAATGTTGGAGAGCAATGGAACAAAAGACAATAGGTTGACAGGGAACACTATGAGCCATATATCAAGCCTAGTTTTTTGAGAGAACTCAGTAGAGCTTTTCCCTTTCGGTTTCTAAAATATTCATATGATCCGTTGATGAAACTTATTATCAAATATTTTAGTTGTGAGGGCCGGTTCTCACGTCTCTATGCCTATCATATCAGGTTGCTAATGCATTTTACTAGGGTGAGAATGATGAACCTCCCTTACTTCATATGCTAGAATATTGAGAAGATGACCACTCTCATGCAAAGGAAAAATCCTAAGCAACAGTATAGTAGTATCTATCACTTTGCACTCATCAAAATTGTGGTTATGCATCAGCTCTGTTTGTAGGATATTTCATGGGAGGATTTCATTTCTAATGATTTCTTCACAGCTTCTCAGGTACCTTCGGAGGGTTTTCATGAGGCAGGTGAACCTTCATATAAGCATGAAGGTCATGAGACAGAGACCGCTAGTGTGCCAGTGTTTGTCACTTATCAGAGGGGCACTAGAGGTTTGTTTGTAGCAGCCAGATGAGTATTATCTCCACCTGGGGTGGAAGGGGTCTCAATTCCTTCATCAGAAGTATAGGTACAGGACAAGGGTAAGAGGCCAATACATGATGAAGGGCCTTCAGGAGGCCAGGATACAGATTTCATACTCATTGATGATGAGTTGGGCTCTCCTAGCTCAAAGCTGAGAGAGGTTGTTCAGGAGCAGAAGGCGGAAATAAACACTTTGTTCGTCAAGTTGCAAAGATCCCAATGGATAATAAAATACCTTGAGCAGAGAAACAAAATGTTGGAAGATCAGAAAACTATCATGGAGTTGCAAAATATATGTGAGAACTGGCAAGCTGCCAAAAGGAGCCAAACCGAGATGACAGCCATTGAGCAAGAGATTGAGGCTGATCGTGAAAATTGGACTGAAAGGGTAAATATTCATTTGGAAAAGCTGTTGGAGAAGGCCAATAAGGAAAAGAACATGTTGAGGCACATGGCGAATCATTATTGGGAAAGAAATCATGTTTGCAAGGCACGAATCAAGATCCTGAAGGCTAAGTTGAAGAAGGCCTTAAAGCGTCGAAAAAGGCAAGATAGACTTTAGATTCTGGCCGAGGCTTCCTTGGCCCAGCATAGTACATGATAGAGGACATTCAGCCCAAATTTCAAGAAATTTGGGACACATTTTGCAATTTTTGTTTTTTTTGGCCTAAACACAGTTTTTTCAGCTCTACGCGTCACGCCACATGGCGCGCGCTTATGATTGGGAGCTCCTCTTGGGTAAAAATTTATATTTTTGGATTTTTCATGAAAATCTATGTATGCCTACCTATGGCCAAGATATTTTGATAGATTTTGGGCTTCTGGAAGTGTCAAAAACACCCTAAAAATGACATTTCTGCCCCTTTTTGGACACACAGGAAGCAGTGTTGGGAGAACTCATTTTTTGAGGGGCAAATGAAGACCAAATTCAAAAATTCCACTTGTGTTGGAAAGTAGACAGGCATAAATTTCCAACAAGCCCACTTGGAGCAAATTTGAACAATGGGAAGGCCTTCAAAATCAGCTCCAAACTTGCGTGACGCATAGGGAAAACTGGCGCGGCGCATTGGGGATTTTTGCTCATTTTGGACTCAGTAACTCTGTTTTTCGCCTAGTTTTGGACAATTTGACTTTCTTACTTCCAAATGTTAAAATAATGATTTAATTTGATGTAATTTTATGGGTCTTGATGTAATTTTGTTAAATTTTTACTCATGGAGGTAGATTCATCCATCAAAAGGTGAATTGCAACTGAATGAATAAGTTTCCTATCTTGTAGAGGAAAGTTGTTCCACTGCCTATTTTCTAGTTCTTAGTTTAGATCTTGTTGAAATAGCTCCTAAAATTGTGAGCTCGACCCCTAGAGGATGGGGATGAGTTATGTTTGTCTATATCTTCTAGTTTTTCAGTCATTTGCCTGTTTGTACACTTGGGATTGCTTTGAGCATCATTGTACATTCATCTCTGTAGTTTGGCAAAGGAATAGACCAGGGTTTGCAGAACTCCTTGGGATTCATGTGGCTCTTTGTTTTGATGATGTGTTTCTCTCTGTTAATGTAATTTTACTGGTGTTTCATGTGTATCATTTTCCCTCTTATTTCTTCTTAAGTTCAACAAACAATGATAAAGGTGGAATTCATTAAAATTTGCAGTGCTCTACCTAGAGTTTGTTTAATTTTCTATGTTTTCAACTGTTTGAAGAGGATTCCTAAAAGTTTCTTTCCCTCTTCAACTTCTTGCCGGTTTGACTTATCCATTTCATTCAAAATTTAAAGCGTCAAAACAATTTCCTACCTTGCCCCATTCAGATCCCTACAAAACTGCTCATTTCCCAGACCCAAAATCAGCCCTTCCCTTTGATCCAACAAACACCCTCAAAATAAAATTAAACTCTTTTACATATATAACTAGCCTAAAATCAGTCTTTATTCAAGTCATCTTAAGCCTCACTGATTATTTTTGCTGAGATTGACCAGGAGAGAGCCCTCTCCCGATCTGGTAGGGCTAGCTACCAGATTAAGCGTGGTTTGATGTTACCCTAGACTCTGCCTTCCTCATCCTGAGGTAGATTTAGGCCATAACAGAAAGAAACAAAAATTCAAGCCAAGAGGGTACTTATACCAAGTGTATTACCCAGAAATTAAATTCAATAAGTTGGAGCTACACCAGTGGGCTGAAGGATTGCAAAGGGAAGTATTGCTAAATATGTTGAACGTGCCACATTTATTTGAAGTGTCATCAACACAGTCTGTGTTCAACAACTTCTTGCTTTAGTGCATTATGGGCACCTTTGGCTGGGAGAGAGCATCCCGATTGATGAGATATTGATCAGAAGGATCATCGCGTTTCCATATCAGGGAAAGGACCCTACTGAAGAATTTGTTGGAAAAAATCAGGACAAGGCAATTGCAGACGAGATCAAAAAGAAGTATGGGTTAGTAAAGAAGTCAAGAGGATATGATGTCAAATATATCGATGATCAAGCGATGCACTTCATCGCACACATTATGACAGGAAAGATAATGAGAAAATGCAGAGCCAACAAAGTTCTCGCAGTTGTAGTCTCCTTAGCCATGCAGTGTAGTATAAGTGTTTAGTTCAACTGGGCCAGATACTTATGTATCAAGTTTTTGGAATATTTATGTGAAGCGCAGGAGGAAGGAAAGACATTCCACTATGCGTGGTTGTTATTGATCATCGCATTTCTAGCATGGAAGGAACCAACAGAGTCACAATTTCCTACAGTCAAACCAGATGTGTGCAAAGCTGCGTTGTATGCCTCGCTCTGGTTTTCCAATGAGGCGACGTGCACAATGGAAAACAAGACTTTCTAGTTATGGATGTAGATGGACTTACAAATGGTGGTGAATCAATGCCCCAAGTTATCACCTAGTTTGTATGAGCAGTACTGAAACATCGCCGATTTCAAGGCTGATTTTCACAGGGTATACGTTAGAGCCAAAAATGATCTGTTGGTGGAATGGTGTCCTATATCATATTTGGTCAGCGAGGATGACCTTATCAGTGAAATAAAGCATTGGTAAGTGGAGTGGATGAATCCACCCATAGGAGGCATTGAAGCAGAAAAAGACATTGCATAGTATGTAGGTACCCGTGGGAAAGATACCAGAAGGGAAACCAAGGAAGAGACATAGAAAGACGCAGAAGTACAAACCAAAGGAACATACCCAAAGCATGACTAGGGTGGCCAGGAGCCTCCTAGAGACGTAGAATTTGAATATTCACCATTCATCGTTTGGAAGAGAGTACCTACAGTGACTACGACGAGCCCAATAAAAAATCAGAAAGAAACCAAGTATAGAGTAGCAACATTGTTTGTCCTCACTAAGGGGGACATCGACGAGATCGGGGATAAAGTTCAAAGTGATAGAGGAGTTGTGGAAATATATTGAGGATCACTACAACACACTCCTAACCGATGTCGAAGATCAAATGGTAGAATTGAAGGTATTGGTGTAGAGATATAGATAACTGGATCCGAAATCTAGACCACAAGAACAAACAAGTCAACTTACGCAACCAGAGCACTACATCGAGACAACATTTGGTTTGAGAATTTTTTAGGTACTAGGAGGAGAGCTACAATTTGAAGATATAGAATATAGAGAGCACACGAAAGGATGGGAAAATGTTAGTATGAACATCGCTGCACTGCCGATGCAAACATTGCATGAGTTTCATTAAGGCATCATAGAAGAGTTAAAAGGGAGAGAACAACGTAATTTACAGTCAAACATACAAGTGTAGCAGGAAAGAACTGCAATGAAGAAGGAGCTTGATCAGATGATCGATGAAAGAAATAAGGCGCGCCAACAACAACAGGAACTAAAAGAAGTCACATCGTGAAGACTTGTAGTGAAGTCCTGGACATCAAGTTTCATGTAGAAGAGCCACCAATAGAAAAGGTTGCGAAGCTCACCCTCACGATCAGATATTCAAAGGACAATATTTAAAAGTTTAAGTTTTAGTATGAAGTACACATTACTTAGTTGCAACTAAGGCTGCATCCAATCATGCCACCAGAGGTGCATGAGCAGAGGGAAGTGGATCTCAAAACCACACTGAAAGGCATCGCTGACACAGTGGAAGAGTGTGGAAAATTATTGGATGATACTATGGAGATTTGGACCTCACTATAGGAGGATCCAAACATTCATAGAATTGAAGAATAAATTCAGACAAAGAAAAAGTAGTTGGATGAAATCTGGCAAACTGCGAGGACCTTAGCAGTCTCACAGAGGCTTGCCATGATCCAGAAGGAAACAATATTCAAAGTCAGATTGAAGATCTTCAGAGGAAATCTAAGCTTATGAAATCAAGGACTCAACGATGGAAGGATGAGGCCATTCAACTCTCACAAAAATTATATGGAAAGCTCAAGGAGATGTGATAGAGGCATAAATACGTGCCACAGAAGATAGTTGGATAGACAACAAATAAGCTACTCGAAGAAGTGTGCCAGGAAGAAAAGAATATTGCAGAGATGCTTCAGCCTTGCAATAAGACTTACGAAAACATATCATAGAATATTTAAGGCGTACCAACTGAGTGACTTGGGAGGAGTCACATGTGAGTGTTGGGGGCCTATTGGGCGCAACCCAACTTGGTATATTTTTATTCAAATACTTTGCTTCTTGATGAGCAGAGTGTGCACTACCACGAAGCTAGATCTATTGCATGGTGTCTATGGGCTTTGGGGTGGGTCGAAGCCCCTCATTTTGTAACAGGTTTCAGGCATTAGCTAGTTTTTTTTTCTAGCCCATGTTATATGGACCATGGTTTTGTAATGATGTAAAGCTATATAAGGCAATGTAATGTTTTTTCTAAGTAAAAATTGTGATAGTTGATGAGCGAAAACTGTTGTATTTTATGTCTTTATTGTGTTTTCGGGCCCTAAGGGAAGGCTCTACAGCTGAGAATGGAGAGACCTTGGAAAAGTCTACAGATTAGTGTGAATACCACCTACAACTATGTGCACAGGTCAAGAAGTTGTGTGCATTGAACATATCCATATTAATAAAGAAGAAGAATTTTTTAGCATACTCTGTGTTTATATGTGTTACTGTTCATCTGTTTATTCGAAGTGATGACAATGTTGTGATATCACAGTTTATCTTATGTTGTAATGTATTTATGTTTATATGAATGTCGGGAAGTAATTGATTAAGATATATCACAAAATAGTTGTTTGTATGTTAGAAGATTGGTTAAAACATAGAAAAGTGAAGTAAATCCACCTCGCGCGGTCCCTCAAGGCTGCAGAAAACTGGTTGTGAAACCACCCATAGCCACCTCGAGTGAGAGTGAGATCTGCTTGCAGGTTGTTGCCAAAAGGGCGAGTGTCTGAGGGTTTTGTTGGTGCGAAGCACAAGTCAAACCTTGGGTCAAGCCCAACCGAGCCAACACATTTCTTCCTAATAATAAAAGTTGAATTATTATTTTTACTTTCGGTTACATTATATTTATATATAAAGTTCTATAAGATTAAGGTGTAAATTGAAGTATTGTAATTATGACCGACATTAATTTATTTTCTTATTACTATTTTTAATTTGTTAATTTCAATTATTATTTTACTATTTTTAAATGTAATGTTATATGACGACATATCTCCCATACTGAGTTGTAGAGAGCCCCTCGGCGCAATTAATTTAGATTTATTACAACTTAAAAATTCTATTTCTATAAAATTTATTTTATTACTAAAGTTATGATGTTTTCAAGAAATTTATATTTAAACTTTATAGAAACTCTTACCAATTTAAATTAAAAATTTATCTTCTAAATATGAGGATAAATAAATGTAAAATAAGGCTTGTGATCAAGTTACTTGTTGTTGGGGGTTTTCTCTATTAGAAGTTCTCCCTTAAAAAGGCAAGTGAATTTTTTTCTAGTAATTAAGATATACAATTTGATGTTATTTTTTTTTATTTGCTATTGTACTAGTTTAATTTAACTCTTTCTAATAATAAATATGAGTTAAATAATAAATTTTAAATAATATAAATTAAATTATAACGAGATATTCACTAAAATTCATGTTTTCCACATTTCTCCTAGCTAATATTACATCATGTTCACAATTTTAAAGACATGTCTACTTTAAATAATTTAGTTACAAATACATAAAAAAAATAGATATTTAATTTACATAGATCTAAATAGAAAAAACAATGCATCACCAAGTCTATTTGAAACTCAAACAAATGCCTCTTAATCACCATCACAAATGTGGTGTTCTTGGTATGTTCTGATCATGCTAGTGCTATCATATTTACACAAAGCATCACCTAAATAATATTTAAAAATATAGTTATATATTGGTGCGTTAGATAACATGAACATTCTGTCCTAATGCGGAAATGTTGTATGTGCACATCAGTGCATAAGTGTGGCACACCACCACGAAAATTTAAATTTGTGAACAACGATACATCATAGGTAAGTCTACACCATCTATGGTGTGGTTGTGTTTGACAGCGCCCCAGATCCGGTGCATGACTGTGTTTTTGGCGCTCCCATGATTATTATTTTTTATTTTTAGTTTAAATTTATGTTTCCATATTAATAAATACATTTTTAATTTAATAAAAAAATGCATTTTATGTATGAGGCTGATGTATTTTATATGTCAATCATGTAGTAGAGACGTCAACAGAGGGACCAAGAGCAGGAGTAGGAGAAAATGGCAGATCCATACAATATGGTCCAACCATAGGAGGCCAGAGAGAGGGAGAAAACCTAATTTTTGTCCTAAAATACACACTTCAGGTGTCCTACCTGGGTCTTAGAGGTCCCTACTACAAACAACCGTGACACCATGGATTTCAGAATGGAACTGTGAAAATTTTATACTTTGTTAAACAATGTTGGTTTAAATGGTAAAATAAGAGTGAAATTAGAAGGAAATGGTACAAAGAAAAGATATCAGGTTATGGTTTCATTGGTCTTATCAGTCACAAACAAAAAACCGTGAAAGCTTGTAGGCATTCCTTTCATGCCATTGTCGTATCGTACAATTGAGGTCCTTCAAACCAATGATGTGATGTATATGGATTAGGCTCGTATATTTCAATGACATGATGTATATGGCTCGGGCTCGTGACCTTCAATGATCAATTTGGGTAAGATAGATTTTAATAATATATCACACACAACACCTTATTATGTAGCCTTATCACTTATTATTATCAAACTTATAAAGACATGTCTACTTTAATTTACTTATAAATACATAAAAATGTATATTTATTTTACATAATCTAAATAGGGAAGAAAAACACATCACCAAGTATATTTGAAACTCAAACAAATGCCTCTTAATCATCATCACATTTTTTATCATTTAATTCTTAGCCATAAAATATTTATTAATTCAACTTTTATTTATAATTACCATTAAAAAGAAAAGTCAAAATTGTTCCATTATCAATGAAGAAAAAACTAAAACCTCTCATAAATCTATGTAAGCCCATTTGTTTCTCTTATGGTCAATAAAAATATGTAATCAACAATTTATACATGCATAAAACCTCCTTTTAATTTACAACGGTGCGTCATAGGTATATGCGCACCGTCTATGGTGCAGTTGTATTTTACAGAGCACCAAATCCAGTGCATGAATCTATTTTTGATGCACAGATAATGTTTATTTTTTTAATTAAAATTTATGTTTCCATATTAATCAATAAATTTTCCAATTAATAAAAAAAATGTATTTTATGTATAAGGCTGATGTATTTTGTATGTCAATCATGTAGTAGAGACGTAAGTAGAGGGAGCAATAGCAATTGGAAATACATAGCAAAATAATAGAAACAAAAACATACAACAATATTATAAATGATGAAATAACACAAGTACATATCACTCTCCATTTTCATCACCTTGATTATCTTCCTCAACGATTGGCATGTTAACAATGTTGTTCTAGAAAACATGTTTTGATCTAGGTTCATGTCTTAATACAAACCGCCAATACCTATCTAACACATTTGGGTAAAAAATCACATGGTTGCAGTGTTTTTGGAAAATATAAGGCTCCCTATCTTCATGCCACATCTTTCTAGAGTTGATAGATATCAACCCACTATAGCGATCGTCCTTCACATTATTATGATCAAAGGTGTCCCACCGCTTGCACCTAAAAATAACACATTGGAATGAAGAGAAGTCCATTTAAATGCTCTCTTGTATCTTTCCAACATAACCTAATGTCCCCTACATTAGGCTCTGATTTCGGTGGCTAGCACGACTAGATTGGTCGAAATCGACTTCCACTCCATAGTCTTATGTCATGCATCCATCATCGACATTCTCTGTGAGAAAATGATGTCCTTATGCCCACATAGATGGGAACAAATGCACTTATAAAAAAGTGAAAAAATCACAGTGTCATGTGTCTAATAACTTGAACATAATTAAAATATAAAGTATATATAGATGTTACAATTCAAAGGTGAAATATGAAGTTAAAAATGTACTGAAATAGATTATAATTACCGAGTTGTTGCACCTTATCTCTATGTTCAGTGCATCCTCTTCAACACATAGGTAACAACCAGAAGCACCGCATTTCTCTCTGACTTGGTCAAAAACCAAACTATTAGGTGATGTGATTGAAATATTTCCTTTTAAATGATCAAGATAAGGCACGATTATACTATTCAATCATTTTAATTCTTTCTTTTCACTGTCCCATTTCCTCCTCTTCTCTCCGTACAATGTGACCAACAGTTGTGTTGCTTCCATATTGTAAAGAATGAATTTGTTAATAGCTTCAATTTATAAATTCACCAATGAAATCAAACCAACACACACACACACATATAGTACACATGAGATAAAAATATGCATAATATGAAGTCTAGTGTGAATAGTTATTGTGTAGTAATTTGAAAAATGATAAGAATTCACTTACTCTTTATCATGCACCTCTTTCCATTCGTTTCGATAAGCTCCCATTATCTTTTGTCTTCATCCCTTTGGTCATCCCAAATCACCGCACCTGGTGTCTTGTCGATATGCTTGATGTACTCAATGGCATAATAGAAAGACTCACACGGTACATACCCCTCTGCCATAGACCCCTCGGGTTTTTCCCTTTGTCGAACAAAACCTTTCAATTTATTCATGTACCTCTCTAAAAAGACATCAAACGATAATAAAAAACCCCAACTAATTCAACCTCATATACTAAGTGAATTAGAAGATGAAACTACAAGTCCATGAAACTCGTTGGCATATCATTCTCAAACATACAAAAAATCTCAGCTACCTCTTGACGCCACCGTCGAATGATAGCCATATGAATCTCCTTTGATGTGATCCAATGTAAAAATGTAGATAACTTAGATATGGCATGTCATAGATTATGGGGGAAGTCATGGTTCACACACCAATGCATGAACTATAGAAGATATTGACATTGCACATTAAATAGTACATTATGCAAAAATTAATTATAAAATATCCCATTACATAAAAAAAAAATCATGTTTTTGACATACGTAGTCTTAAAAGGTTCAAATAGCCATGAGATTTCTATTGAAGTCCAACAAAGAAATTGCAGCACACACACTAGTGTGGGACCAATAGGTCCTAGTGATACATTATTTTCAAGGCCAAATTAATTAATTAATTTGGTGCAGTGTCTAATTTAATTTTTGCTTAATTAAATTGGACAATAAAATGTAACCTTATCTCAATACCACTTGTAATAGTTAACTGAGTGTGATAAACTCATTTAGCTCATGTATTTCAAGTTGAGGGTGGTTGGCAAGGAATGCAGAGTAATTCTATTATTTATGGAGTTCGAATTGTAGTTGGTTCATTAGTTTAATGCATGTGTAAACAATTAACTTAGTTAGGTGAGTTAGAGTTAGTTGAACTAGTTGTAACCGGTCTTTGAACTAGTGAGAGATCAAGTGAATTAAATATTATTTAATTCACAATCAATGATCTTCCATGCAACTGATGATTTACTATTAATAGCTACATGCATGTTAGTTCCAGTGGAGACCCAGTTGAGACACAGATTAAAGGGATGTTAACTATCAGTTATGTTATTAGTAGGTTGATCACATGCAACGAGACACCCATTGGAGTGGCCATGATCCTTGCACAATTTAGAAAGGACAAAATACCTAAATAATAGGGATTGCATTCATCAGGAATTTCACAAGGCAGACAGGCTATTTATAGGCTGAAAATTGGCTAAGTGTTGGTCAATTTTGTCCAGGACAGTGTGAGACAGTTGTGAGAGTGCAGGAGACTCTTGTGAGAAGAGTGAATTGTAATTGTTTCATGATTCCATGGTTAATATACAATAGAAGATATATGGGTTTTCAGAAGCAAGCTTTCCCCGGGAAATTATCTATGTTGTGGTTTGATTTGATTCTTTCTTTTCTTCATGTGATTGGTGATTATGTTTAATTTCCAAAATTTATTTGTAGAGGGATTCAATATCTAGCTTTAGTACATTGTTAGATCATATTTAATCCATTGATATACATATGGTTGTTTAATTTCTACATGGTATCAAAGCACAGGAAATCACTATAGTGGAGGAGAAGCTGAGTTTGTGACTGAATAGAATTCGAATTTGCAAAAGGTATTCTTGGTGCGACATGCAATTGAGGATCAAAATGGCTTTCAATGGCTTGAGATTGGAGTATGCACTTGAGGGAATCTCTAACTATATTGCATGGAAAGACATGATGGAGTTAGTATTGGAGGACAATTGGTTGAAAGAATTCATTGACAACGATGTTCCCAAACTCGTTGTAGTAGATGCTGCAAATCTTGATGCTTGGAAAAATAAGGTTGCAAAGGCGAAGAGGATCTTACTGGAGGGATTATGAGACCACATTGTCTCAATTATCCATGGAAAAATGAAACCATGACATATATATTTCAAAGCATCAACGATCATACAAAATTGGCACTGAAGGACAAGGTTAGGAAAACCAAAACGGAGAAAGGTAACACCATGCCGAAATATTTAACAAAGTTTGTCCAATGTCGGGATGAGCTTGGGAGCATCATAATTACTGTCACTAATGATGAATTGGTGAGCCTATCTCTTCTAGGACTTCCCAAGAGTTGGCATAGTTATCAGGACTTTGTCAATCAAAGGGAAAAGCTACCAGATTGGGAACAAATTTGGTCGGATTTGGTGCAAGAAGAATTTAGGTGGAATACCAAGGATGGATCTTCATTTAAGAATGTTGAAGAAGAATATTGTGCTTTTGATGCCAAGGAAAAGAAGGGGAAAGGAAATAAATTCCATTCCAAATATAAGTATGGAATATATGGCAAGAAGCGCGACATGTCCAGAGTGAAGTGTTTTCATTGTCACAAGCATGGAAATTATGCCACTAATCGTCCACAAAAGAAGAAGAACAAGAAGGCTTCAAGATCTGCAGCTGGTGAGGCTTTGGCCTCAAAATTTTAGCTTGAATTCTCACTCATTACATACATGGTGTCAAGTGTAATGGGATCAGTGTGGTTCTTGGATAATGGTGCATCCTTTCACATGACGGGAGACAAAGAACTTTTTGGTAGCTTGGAGGAGAAGGACCTCCAGATGCATATCGAAATGGGTGATGACAGGAGGTACAATGCTACTAGGATTCGTACATTTACCTTCCAAAGAAAGTCAGGTAAACCCTTTCAATTAAAATATGTAATGCATGTATCAGGCTTGAAGAAAATTTTTGTCTCAGTCACAATGTTGGAGGATAGAGGATATGATGTTGTTTTCAGTGAAGGAGAAGCTTTCCTGTGACACAAAACATCATGAAAAGCCAAGAAAATTGGGATTCATGTGAAGAATATCTATAAAATTGATGTAGATGGATGCAGAGCATTGATGGGTAAGGCAAACAAAGTGGTTAGACAGGATGAGGGTGAGTTATGGCATAGGAGATTGGGCCATCTACAACACAAAGCGTTGAAGGTCATGCAACAGATTTCTATGAGTCTTGCTAAGGGTACCCTTGCGTAGTCAGATACATGTAAGGGATTTATTACGAGGAAGTATGCAAAGGCCACTTTTCACGAGAAGAAGAGCCAAGCTTCAAAAATACTTGAAAGAGTTCACTAAGACGTGTGTGGACCATTCTCTACTGCTTCGACAAAAAAACATAAGTAATATGTGATATTTGTTGATGACTTTTCTAGAAAGTGTTAGATCTAATTCATGCTGAAGAAAGATCAGATGTTCTCAAAATTTATTGAGTTCAAAGCATTGGTGGAGAAAGAAACTGGGAAGCATGTGAAGGCTCTCAAGAGAGACAATGCTGGTGAGTACATCTCCATTGAATTCAAGAACTTCTGCAACAAAGAAGGAATTAAGAGAGAGTTGATTACGCCTCATAACCCACAACAAAATGGGGTCACAAAAATGAATAATAGAACAATTGTGGGTGCAGCATAAGCGATGTTGCATGATTAGGGCCTACCATTTCATCTATGGGCGGAGGCATGCAACACAATGGTATTTTTGAAAAACCGTTGTCCTCATTGGATACTTGGCATGGGTACACCAAAGGAGGCTTTTACTAGTAAGAAACCTGATGTTTCACATTTTAATATTTTTTTCTCATATTTTTATGTTCATGTGAGCAAAGACGTCAGGAAGAAGCTCGAACCAACAACTGAGATTGGGATATTTGTGGGGTACACTGATAGTCCCCACAACTATTGGGTGTATTTTCCAAACAATAAAATGATTGTTGTGAGACAGGATATAAATTTGATGAGGAGAAAGAGATGCGATTGTCCCTTTAGAGGGAGATGGATTTGCGCAAAAAACACTCATGCAGAGCCATCCACCAAACATGGTAGAAGGCGCACCATGGAAGTTGATAGATTGAGACTTGATGTAGTAGAGAATGTAGGAGCCCCTACTTCACTGCACAAATAGATACAGTCTCCAGACAAGTTTACTGGATACATGGCTCTTATGATCAAGTGTATTGTGACAAAACCATCTTCCTTTGAGGAAGCAGTTTAACAACCAATTTGGGTTGATGCTATGGTAGAGGAGTATGAATCCATCGTGAAAAATATTGCATGGGATTTTGTCCCAAGACTAGTCGTAAAATCAGTGATTGGATCTAGATGGATCTATAAGGTGAAGCAAGTAGCGGATGGGAGTGTGGAGAAGTACAAGGCCATATTTGTGGCTCGGGGATTCTCACAAGTTGAGGGGATTCACCATGAGGAGAATTTCACACCAGTTGCGAGATAATCTTCAATTAGATCTATCCTTGCACTCTCATCACAGATGGGGTGGCTCATTCATTAGACGAATGTGAAAATTGTGTTTTTCAATGGATTTATTGAGGAAGAAGTGTACATAGAGTAGCAAGAAGTGTACATGGATTGCATGTGTTTTGACTCAAGAGAGCACTATATGGGCTGAAGCAAGCACCTCGTGCTTGGTACACTCGGATTTCCATTTATTTCACTAGGTTGGGCTTCACCAAAAGTGAAGGGGATGCAAACCTATACCAAATTGTGGTTTATGGTAAGCTCTTGATTATCGTACTTTATGTTGATGATATAATTTTGACAGGTGATGAGCAACTAATAAATTCATGCAAGGAGGATCTTGCAAGGGAGTTTGAAATGAAGGACATGGGACTTCTTGACTGTTTCCTTGGTTTGGAAATATGGAAATGGGATGGTGAAATTTTTGTTTCTCAAGGAAAGTATGCCAAGAGATACTGGGTAAGTTTCACATGGAGAGATGTAAACCCATGGACACTCCTCTTCCAAGAAATTGGAGGAAAGAGGATGCCGTTTTAGGAGAAGTAGTGGATGTTACTGTCTACAGGTAGCTAGTGGGTTCACTAATGTAATTAGTGAACACCAGAACATACATTTTCTATGCAGTTAACTAGCTGAGTTAAGCTATGGTTATGTTGACCAAGCTATTTTGGAAGGCGGAGAAGCATGTCTTGAGATATATTAGGGGCACTACAAAGTATGTATTATGGTACAGATAGACATAGGGAGTGAAGCTTCAAGGCTTCATTGATGCAGATTAGGCAGGCAGTCCAGCAGACAGAAAGAGTGTTAGGTCCCTATATCACTAGTATAGTCCCTTATTATTGTTAGTGTAACCCCCTTATTGTTATTATTGTACCCTTGTAACCCCCATTTTTTTATTATTGTGTCCTTAAATTATTATTGTTAGGTCGGCTAGGATTACATTGTGTCCCACTAGGATTACATTATGGCCCCATGGACTCCTATATATAGAAAGGAGGTTTTGTAAATTGTATCATCCAAGAATTGTGCATTTATGTAATGTATTGGAGGTTGCCCCCTCGAAGTGGCTTATTTATAAGGCGTTGATATATCTTTTCTTCTATTTTTGAAGCTGGTTACACAACATTTGGTATCAGAGCTTTGTATTCTAGGGTTTCGCTGCTCCAAACAGGTCATCGTGGAATTTTCGCTATAATTTTTTTTCTACGAAGTTTCAGAAGCAGAAATTTTTAGGGTGCGAAGCCGAAAGCCTGAGGAATATTTTCTAAAAATTTCAGAGCTTGGTTCGAAATATTTTCAGAGATATGATCTGTGGAAGTTAGGTCTTTTTTCAGGCTCCTAAACAGGTCATCGTGGCATTTGCGCTATAACTTTTTTTCTACGAAGGGTTAGAATCTAAAATTTGTATGGTGCAAAGCTGAAATCCTGAGGAAAGTTTTGAAAAAATTTCAGATCTTGGTTCACAATATTTGTGGAGATATGATCTTTGGAAGGTAGTGCTTTTTCAGGCTCCTGAATTTCATCTCAAAGAGGTGATCGTGGGAAAAGTTCAATAACTCTCTCTCTGGGCATCGGATTGGAGTGCCGTAAAAAGTGGTCACAATTGCACATAATTTATTTTCTTGGCTATAAATTTCAGAGACAAAGGACAAAAAAGTGACACGTGGCAAGTCGTACAAGTTCGCTCTACTGAACCAGTCCATAATTAGGTCATTGTGGGAGATTGGACACAAATTTGTCTTGGAGAATTCAAATCAGGTCAGACCTGTGGCATTCAAAAGAGAATTCAGAGGGCTACTTCAGTGCTAAATTTCAGATATAGAAAAGCCGCAATCACAGAGATAATACAATTTCAATATCGAGCTCCTCAAAAACAAGTAAAAGGTGTGTATTTTTTTCTGAATTGCATAAGTCTTGTTTGAAGAATCAAGTTGAATTGATTGCAAGGGCATATTAGATATCAGTATTGGATTATAAAATGGCCCCAAAAAAGAATTCAACACCCATTAAGCCTTTGGAAAGCTCTACTATGACTCATGAAGACGAAGAATTGCAACATGATCTATCAAAATTACAAGAGCAAGTGCAACAAATTTCACTCTCGCAAAGAGCAAAAAAAAATGAAATGGAAGTTTTGAAGAAAGGCATGGAAGTGAAGATGGACGGTTTGAAGAAAGGCATGGAAGCTAAGATGGATGGCGTGGAAGATAAGATGGATGGCATGGAAGTGGGCATGGAAGCTAAGATGGATGACATGAAAGACAACATGGAAAACATGAAGAATGATCTAAAAGCATACATGGAAGGCTTGATGACAAGCTTAAAACAAGAAATGATTCCTAATGGCAGAAATATAATAGAAGAACCTCATGATGAGAACAAAATAAATGTTAATCGTGATTTCATAAGCTCTAATGTTGGCAGGAAGAACCACCATATTCCAAAAATGGATATGAGGAAGTTTGATGGAAAGGATCCTGTAACATGGATACTACAGATGGAGCAATATTTTGATCTCCATAACGTGCAACACACACAAAAGGTACGCATTGCAACTTTACATTTAGAACAAAATACATTTGTATGGTATCGATGGCTTTGCTCCCGTAAAAAAATTGTCACTTGGTCAATTTTTACAGAGGAAATGTTAGCACATTATGAGGATACAAAGAGCAACACCTTCTTTAGCCAATTGATAAATCTCAAACAAAAGGGTTTAGTGGGGCAGCACATTGAGGACTTCCAAAAATTGAATATAAGGGTAACTGAAATTCCTGAGGAACACATGATTGATCTCTTCATAAGTACTCTAAAGGACAACATCCAACATGAAGTTCGTGTTTTGGAGCTTGATTCATTGGAGAAGGCATTCAGGTTGGCAAGAAAAGTTGAATGTAAAATTATGGCGACAAGGAAGCCTACCACTCAATTCTATAAAGAAGGAAGTTTTGCTACGCCTAGATTTCCACAACCTACAAGGTTGACACCACAACAATTGGAAGAAAAAAGAGCAAAAGGGCTTTGCTACAGTTGTGATAGAAAATACACCAAAGGTCATAAGTGTGTTGAAAAAAAATTATTTTACATAGATTGTGAAGAAGAAGAAGAAAATGAACAAGAAGAGGATACACACCAGGAACCAGCCATAGAAGAGGAAGAAATGAATCCAACCATATCATGTAATGCACTGGCAGGAATTACCACTCCTCAAACTCTCAAGATAGCAGGACAGATCAAGAAGAAAAAGGTAATAGTGTTGATTGATTCATGTAGCACCCATAATTTTATTCATTGTAAGGTAGCCAAGGAATTAAATTGTTTCCTATACCCAGCACCAAAATGCCAAGTGATGGTTGCAAATTGAGGAACTATAAATTTCTCTGGGAAATGCCATAATATCAAGCTAACCATGGGGGAATATGTATTGACTAGTCCAATGCTTTCCATTCCTATGGGAGGCGTTGATGTTGTACTAGGAGTACAATGGTTACAATCTTTGGGGACGGTAGCTTTTAATTTTCAAGAACTTTTCTTGAAATTTTTTTCAGAAGGAAAGGAAGTCGAATTACTGGGTATTGCGGGGAAGCCAGGAAGGATAATAAGCTCTAATGTCATGAAAAAACTTCTAAAGAAAGAACAACGAGGCGTAATTGCACAATTATGCTCACTAGAAGTTCCAACATCAAAATCATCTATTTCTGCAGATCTCCAACAAGTCTTGGACAATCATTCCAAGGTGTTTAGACTCCCAAAGAACTCCCACCTATTCGTGATCATGATCATGCTATTCACTTGATTCCAGGAAGTGTTCCTCCAAACATCAGGCCTTATAGATATCCTTACTTCCAAAGAGCGAAATTGAACGTATGATTGCAGAAATGTTAGAGGCGGGTATAATTCAACCTAGTCAAAGTTCTTTCTCTGCTCCTGTAGTATTGGTACACAATAAGGATGGATCATGGCGAATGTGTCCAAATTATAGGGAGATAAATAAGCTCACCATTAAAGATAAATTTCCCATTCCTGTGATTGATGAATTATTGGATGAATTACATGGAGCAATTTATTTTACCAAGTTGGATCTTCGTTCAGGATATCATCAAATTAGAATGAAGACTGAAGATATTTCAAAAATAGCATTTCGAACTCATGAGGGTCATTATGAATTTTAGGTCATGCCTTTTGGCCTTACCAATGCACCTTCTACATTTCAAGGGTTGATGAATTCCATTTTCAAACCCTTCCTTAGAAAATTTGTGCTAGTATTTTTTGATGATATACTAATCTACAGCAGGTCTTGGAAGGATCATATTGAACATGTTGACAGGGTGCTCAAACTATTGCAGGAGAAACAATTATATGAAAAAAAATCCAAATGTTTCTTTGGAGTACAAGAGGTGGAATATCTGGGTCATATTGTATCTCACGAGGGTGTTAAAGTAGACCCTAACAAAATTAAACCCATTAAGGAATGGAAAGTTCCCACAACCATAAAGCAGTTGCGAGGATTTCTCGGGTTAACAGGGTATTATCGCAAGTTTGTTAAGAATTATGGGAGAATAGCAGCACCTCTAACAACATTATTGAAGAAAGATGCATTTTCATAGACTCCTGAAGCAACTAAGGCCTTTGAACATCTTAAAGAGGCAATGTGCCTAGCACTGGTCTTAGCTACGCCAGACTTCACAAAAACCTTTATTGTGGAATGTGATGCCTCAGGAAATGGAATTGGTGCGGTTTTAATGTAGGAAGGAAGACCCATTGCTTTTGAAAGTCGTCCAATCAAAGGAAAGTATTTACAGAAACCTATTTATGAGAAGGAAATGTTAGCAATACTGCATGCACTAAAGAAATGGTGAACTTACCTAATGGGAAGACACTTCAAGGTAAAAAACGATCATGATAGTCTTAAACACTTTTTGGAACAAAGACTATCTTCAGAAGAGCAGCAAAAATGGGTCACAAAGATGTTGGGTTATGACTTTGAAATAATCTACAAGAAAGGAAAGCTTAATGTTGTTGCAGATGCACTCTCAAGAAAGAATGAAGAGGTGGAAGCATTGCTTTGTGCCATTTCTATTATCCAACCAGATTGGATAACCGAAGCAAGGAATGAATGGAAGAAGGACGAAGAAGTGTGGACACTCATTCAAAAGTTGCAGCAATATCCCAGTACATCTGATACATTTAGTTGGAAAAATGATTCCTTATGGTACAAAGATCGCTTATATCTTTGTAAGAATTCCCAACTAAAACAAAAGATTCTTCAGGAATTGCACACTTCTCCTTTAGGAGGACACTCAGGATTTTTAAAAACTTACCACAGGGTGAAGAAAGAATTTTTTTGGGATGGCCTTAAATCTGATATTCAAAAGTTTGTGGCGGAATGTTTGGTTTGCCAGCAGAATAAAGTGGAGACAATTAAGACCCGGGACTTCTACAACCTTTATCCATTCCAAGTCAGCGTTGGGAGGAGATTTCAATGGATTTTATCACAGGTTTACCTAAGTCTGAAGGAAAGAATGTCATCATGGTGGTAGTTGATAGACTTACCAAGTATGCACACTTTTGTGCATTATCTCATCCATTTAAAGCAAGTACGGTTGCTACTACATTTATGGACATAATTCAAAAGCTACATGGAAGCCCAAGGGTTATTGTGAGCGACAGAGATCCCATTTTTACTGGAAATTTTTGGACGGAGTTATTTTCTTGTTTGGGTACTCAATTAGCTCATAGCTCATCTTATCATCCTCAATCTGATGGTCAAAATGAGATCGTAAATAAATGTTTGGAAGGATATCTTCATTTTTTTGTATCTGATAAACAAACACAATGGGTCGAGTGGTTACCTCTTACTGAATGGTGGTATAACACTTCCTTCCATACTGCAGAAAAAATGACCCCATTTATGGCACTTTATGGATATCATCCACCATCCATCACATCATCTTTAAGAGAAAATTCGAAGGTTCAAGTAGTGGAAGATCACATCGAACATCAACAAGAAGTTCTCCAACTCTTAAAGGATAACCTGAATTTGGCACAAAATCGAATGAAACAACAGGCAGATCAACATCGCAGCGAGAGAAGTTTTGATGTAGGAGATTGGGTATTTTTACGGCTACAACCATACAAACAACTGTCCCTCAAGCAAGCTAAGAAGGATAATAAATTATCACCAAAGTACTATGGTCCTTACAGGGTGTTGCAAAAGATTGGTACTATGGCATACAAATTGGAGCTTCCTGCTTCTTCACGAGTGCATCCAATTTTCCATGTTTCATGCTTAAAGAAGGTTATAGGTGAAAATCTTCCAGTTCAAACAATATTGCCGGAACTTGATGAGGAAGGAAAAATCATATTGGAACCAGAAGCGGTCATGGAAACAAGAACTCGACAACTACGGAATCGATCAATTTCAGAGTATCTCATCAAGTGGAAGAACTTACCCACTGAAGATTCTACATAGGAGGATGAGAATTTTATACAAAAGCACCCAGAGCTACTCAAGCGTTGAGGACAACACTTTTTCTGAAGGAGAGGGGCATGTTAGGTCCCTATATTACTAGTATAGTCCCTTATTGTTGTTAGTGTAACCCCCCTTATTGTTATTATTGTACCCTTGTAACCCCCATTTTGTTATTATTGTGCCCTTAAATTATTATTGTTAGGTCGGCTAGGATTACATTGTGGCCCACTAGGATTACATTATGGCCCCATGGACTCCTATATATAGAAAGGAGGTTTTGTAAATTGTATCATCCAAGAATTGTACATTTATGTAATGTATTGGAGGTTTCCCCCTCGAAGTGGCTTATTTCTAAGGCGTTGATATCTCTTTTCTTCTATTTTTGAAGCTGGTTACACAACAAAGAGCACATCAGGAGGAATCTTAAACATAGAATTGACGATCGTTTCTTGGTACAACAGGAAGCAGCGATATGTGGCACTCAGTTCAGCCAAGGTAGAGTACATGGAAGAAATTCAATCTGCATGTGAATCCATTTGGATGAGAAAGATCATGGTCGGTTTTTTTGGTTCTCAGATGGATCCGACGGTGATACATTGTGATAACTAGAGTTGCGTTAAACTCTTGGTTAATCCGGTACTCCATGATAGGTCCAAGCACATAGACATCCGATACAAGCATTTGAGAGATTGTGTGCAGAGGCACATTATGTTGCTTTGGTACATTCCCACGGAGGATCAGGATGCAGATATTCTGATGAAGCACTCGCCAGGAGTAAATTCGAATACCATAGAGGTAGGATCGGGGTGGCAGATCATCCTTTTCTTGTTGAGAGGGAGTGTTGAAGTCCAACAATAAATTGCAGCACACACACTAGTGTGGGACCAACAAGTCCTAGCGATATATTAGTGTGAAGGAAAAATTAATTAATTAATTTGGTGCAGTGTCTAATTTAATTTTCCCTTAATTAAATTGGACAATACATTGTAATCTTATCTCATGATCACTTGTAATAGTTAACTGAGTGTGATAAACTCATTTAGCTCATGTATTTCAAGTTGAGGCTGGTTGTTGAGGCATGTAGAGTAATTCTATTAGTTATGGAGTTCGAATTTCAATTGGTGCATTAGTTTAATGCATGAGTAATCAGTTAACTTAGCTAGGTGAGTTAGAGTCAGTTGAACTAGTTGTAACTAGTTTTTACACTAGTGAGAGATCAAGTGAATTAAATATTATTTAATTCACAATCAATGATATTCCATGCAACTGATGATTTAATATTAATAGTTGCATGCATGTCAGTTCCAGTGGAGACCCAGTTGATACAAAGGTTAAAGGGATGTTAACTATTAGTTGTGTGATTAGTAGGTTGACCACATGCAACCAGACACCCATTGGATTTCCCATGATCCTTGCGCAGTTTAGGAAGGCCAAAATTCCTAAAGAATAGGGATTTCATTTATCAGTATTAGAGGTTGAGAATTGGCTAAGTGTTGGTCAGTTTTGTCCAGGACAGTGTGAGACAATTGTGAGAGTGTACGATACTCTTGTGAGAAGAGTGCATTGTAATTGTTTCATGATTCCATGGTTAATATACAATAGAAGATAGAGGGGTTTTGAGCAGCAAGCTTTCGCCCTGGAAATTATCTGTGTTGTGGTTTGATTTGGTTCTTTCTTTGCTTCATGTGATTTGAGATTGTGTTTAATTTCCGTAGTTGATTTGTAGAAGGATTCAATATCTAGCTTTAGGACATTGTTAGATCGGAATGAATCCATTGATATACATATGGTTGTATAATTTCTACAATTCCAACCCCAACAAATGATCATCCACAATGAAGCAAATCTTAGTGAAGACCCATATAAATAAGGCACCCTTACATTCATTATAGCTTCCTTTTACAAAGAAATATCACCTTTATTTAAAATCGAAGGGACATCACCTTATTTGAAAGACCAAGATGGGAAAACCTCTACTCTATTTTCTTGTCTTATACAATGTTTATTTTTAGTTTTTGAAGAAATTATATCTCTCGTAATAACCAATGTGTCACTTTATTTTGATGAAATATTCCTCCATAAAGAAGATGAAATATTTTTAAATATATGCATGGGATCTGGTAAGTGAGGAATCTTAAGATGCTCCGAATATGGGAGCTCATAAAAGACACATTTCCTTTTCATCCCAATGGGAATTTTCTCAACATAGGTGTCAAAGAAATGTGGATCCTAGAACATAGGCTCCCCATTTGAATCGAACATCTTTTCAAACTCCTTGTCCTTATTTATCTCATATGCTCTAATCCATCCAGCTAGTGTCATTATTGCAGGCCTTTGGGTTCTCTCTATTTTACCATTGAAAGCAATTTTTTCTCTTTTGTAAGGGTGTTCTTCTAGGAGGAATATCCTGGATCAGTCATACACTAGCTTTTGTAGGTGTCCAAACCATCTAGCCTTTAGAGAAGGTCCACAAAATTTACATCCATGATGCCCTTTTGTTACAAGACTTGTGAAATTATTGTATATATGCTGACACATTAGTGACCATGAATATATAAACAATTGCAAAAAGTTAAATTAATACATGAAACAATATTGTTACTAAACAAATCAATAAGAATGTAATTTACCATAGAAAACTCCCAAGCCTGAATAATTGGTGATCCCTAGTATTGCACCAAGAGTGCTGCAACTCCTAGAGGCTACTCAATTTTATTTTATCAACCCAGGGTTTGTAAAAACTTGGAGGTGACAGTGCTATATGCACATCAGATGAGTTCTACTCATGCCCTCCTCTTCTCAGTTCTACAATGAGGTGTTACTACTAGGGTTACTTCTAGGAAAGGAGTTTTTTCACACTTCTAAATGAAATCTAAGACTGGAAATACATCATGACCAATTCTCTATCAACTAGAAAGAAAATAATCTAGATCATAATGACTCATCTAGACATCTACAAGAAAGATAAGTCCACACCTAGGCTAATGCAAGAAAGGAAATTAAACCAAGTGGCATTGAAAATGCAAATTGTTGAATTGAAATTGCAGAAAGGGAAAATAATCTAGGCACACATGTTGAACCAAATCAGTAATGTAATTATATTTACTTTATTCTTAACTACTGTGCTTAATGATGCATCTATCAATGAGTTGATTATACTTATAAATGACTTTGTTTTGCAGCAAGAGTGGGAGGCTTTGAGGTTTCCTAAGAGGGTCCCTGACTCAAGGTTTCATCTTTGAAGGTGTATTGGAGGCTGTGATAGGATTAGATATGGTGAAAGAGAGGTTTTGGGCTGAAGGAGTGAGTGTTTGGTGCTACTACAAGATTTCATGTAGTGCTACAGGATGTCTTGAAACACTATAGGAAACAAGCCGAGGGTAGTTTGAGGAAAAAAATGGTGAGGAAAGGCATAGGAGAGGTGGAGTGAAGGTGGATTTAGGTGGTTGAAGGGTATCCAACCCCTTTTTCAAGCTCATAACCCTTCAAAAATCCCATCTTGCACCCGCAAGTTGGCTCTCGGTGATGTAGTGTAAATTTCAAAAAACAAGGGTGAATGTGACTTGGATGGAAGTTGGGTGATGAAGGGGTGGAAACTGAAGCTATTGGTGCTGGGGAATTCCTCCTCTATTTCTCTATTCAAACCTGTAAGAAAAATACATGTTCATGCATTCATCATTAACAAATATATCATGAAAATGGTGGAAAGGGTGAGTTGAATTTAAATAAACCTACCTATGTACTTGAAATAGAAATATACCTCTACATATAAAAGATGTCCATGATAAGAAAAGTAACCTATCTAAATTTTCCAAGAAATCATAAAATAAAAGAATTTTTGGGTCTGTGGTGAGGATCTACCCTCCTCAAGCTCCAATGGAAGAGGTGAGAAAGGGAGGCTTTGACACATAATTTTGAGATTTTATATTTTACTGAACATGAAATGGCAAGGGATTAACTACTGAAACATGAAATAAAAGGAGATTAACTACTGCAACATGAAATGGAAACAAAAATACATAAGAGAGACTAAGGCCAATGGATTGGGCCATAACCCACAAGCTCAACTCCCTGAAGCTAAATCAGTGGAGATAAAACCAAATACTCATTTTATTTCATAACCATCCTTGTACATAACATATGAAAGTAAAAAATATCTATTACAACAGTTAAGAGTGCTCTAGCTACATCCAAAATTCGAATCCTAGTGAGCTCTTTCTCTTCCCTATTATCCTAAAGGGTATCTACCAAAATCTCCCTAAAAAGTAGGTGGTTTGTCCCCTTGGAACTCGAGAGAAATGGAGGTTTTCTCCCCTTGATATTCCAATTTCTTCGATGTCTCTGATTTCAATCTGTTGGAGGAGAATCTCGAGGATATATTGGCTGCCTTTAGGAGTAAAGGACGTGGTCAACCCTCCTACAATCACTCCTTTTTTTCTACTCCATGCCCTGATTGTGAAATGTTCCTAAAAAATGGCATATTCTCTTGATTTTCCTACATTTATACCACATTAGGCCTTCAAAACATGACAACCCTTAATACACCATCTACACTAAGAAACATATGACAATACTGCAATTAAATGTGACAAGGAGAGAATAATTAGTCTAAAAAGGTGACAATTAATCCCTTAAAATGTACCTAATAATGGTGCTCATCATCACCCCCCTACCAAATGGTTGATCATCCTCTAATCAACTTAGTCATATTTATTCAATTATTTTAGTGCCCTTGTGGCCTCTGACATCCCAAGGAATCATGGAAGGAGTTACTTCAGGAGGGTATAATCCTACATTATTTTCTACCTCCTCCCATTCCTCTTCTTCTCCTTTTTCATACTTCTTTTCCTCCTCTTATTTTCCTTCATCTTCTCCTATATTTTCTATGGGTTCTACCTCTGTTTCCACTTCCTATTCTTCCTATTCTTCCCCTTCTTCCCCTTCTTCCTTTTTCCTTTTAGTCTCTTCCTCTTCTTATATGATACCCCTTTCTCCAAGGCTAGAGGTAGGGGTTTGTCTAGGAGTGATAGCTTGTGTCCCATGAATGCTTCTCTGTCCATGTCTATGAAGGTGGACCAAGGTACATCGATGCTGAGTCTATTGAGAGCATCTACCATTATGAGTTTAATGAGCCCATGGTGAGCTAGGTGTTGATACTTTCTCTCCCTTACCCTCTGGCTCATGTCTTTGATTGAATGCAGGAGGAAGTATGGGATGTTTGAAAATTTCCTTTGAATCTGAGTGCATGCAATAATCTAAAGTGGCATCCATAGACCACACTTAGCCTTCCCTCACAAGAAATATATTGCATGATGTGATATGCTACCTCATCCCATGGGTAAGGGAGACTTTCCCTTCTTACCCCATTCTTATCCTTGATGTGTTATTCACTAGGAAAGAAGAAAATCTTCTTAGAGGCAGTGCTAGAGACTTTTTCCTCTCTATTCCACTTAACTCCTAGAGGCAAATTTGTAACTCTATTAATGAGATCAGGGGTTATGGTAATGGCCAACCCTCTAACCACTATGGTGGCCCTATAATATTCTTGGGAGTGCAAGGATACTGAAAATTATCAAGCCACTTCATCATCAAATCCTTTGAGGAGCTCGAAGAACCCCAACCACTGGTGATTTCTAAACATGTCAACCACATGAGGGTGTAGTCTAATTCTTTTAATGTCTATGGGCTCCCTTCTATTAAAACATCCCCCCATCTTGTGACTCTATTAGAGAGATGGTTTTCTAGTTTGTGTCTAAAAACACTGGTGATATGGGACACCAAAGGCTTCAACTTAACACAAACTGAGATTTTCTTACCCCTACTTCTTTGAAAAACCTCTTAAATTTCTGAATGATGGCTTGACTGTGTGTAATTTTCTATGAACATTTTTATAACTTGGTGGGGTGAGATCCACTTACCTCTACAAATATGATGTTTTATTTCTTGGAGGATGGTGTTGGGGGTGTCAATACACTCTGAGGGTGGCTTTCATGGTAGTTTCTAGCATTGTGCAACCTTCCAGTAAACTTCATGTAGCACCAACATACTTTCTTGTAGAACAAGCTTGCATGCGGAACTCAGCCTTGGTTCAAAACTCCTCGATGGATCATGTCTCTTTCCTACTATAGATTATCTTAGAATGCACAATGGAATGAGGGATAATGAGCCAAAGTACACCTTTTATTCCAAATTGAGCAAACTTGGAGCGTAGTGGTGATGTGGATTGGGAACGAGGTTTCCTCATTTGGACCTTTGGTCCTGCTCGAGCCAATCATTCCCATCTGACTCAGAATCACCTCCAAATCCTCACGATATCTCCCTTATCTGATGTGATAGCCCCATGTGGCATTCAAACCCCACTAACTCTTTAATTTAACTCTTCTAGGGTGGCCAAGTTAAATGGCCACCTTTTTTCCTATTAAACTCTCTATTCTCAACATTAACTCATTTTATCCAAATGATGCATAGTGAGAAGGTGAGGGAGTGATACCTTAGCCTACCTAATGCTAATGAGTGGTAGGATCCATTGATGCAGGGAGATGGAGCATGGTGATGGCCATCAATGCTTTGTTTCCTTTGTTGTTCTTTACACACACACACACACAGACATATCTCTCTCTCTCTCTCTCTCTCTCTCTCTCTCTCTCTCTATATATATATATATATATATAATTTTTTTTTTCTCTCTGAGAAAGAAAATTATTTTTTTGAGTGAGCTGCTTATTGCTTTTGTTTGCTTATTCTTTTGCAGGTGTTTCATGGAGATCCTCCAGTGTTGTTGCTGGTGTGGATTCCCTTATGGAGTTCTGTGATGATCATATGCAACCATCTCCATCAACTACCTCCTCCTTATTTGACTTGTTGGTTTCATGTACATAATTTCTACGAGAAGTGATCATTTTCTTGTAACAATCCCTTTATTGTAGATTTGGAGCTCTATTGAGTTGAGGAATGAAGAGAAGTAGTGCAGGGATAGTAGGTATGGATTTAGGAAGTGAATGGAGTGATTAAGTGGAGGACGATATGATCAGAGAGGCCATGTGTGAATATTTAGCTAAACTAGCTCCCAATGGCAACATAGACTGTTTAATGATTGAATATTTATGCATGGAGTGGAGTGATGGTTAGGAGTGGTAGGTATAGAAAAAAAAATGATTTTTCATGTCTTCTTAAGGGTTAGGGTCTTTGGGTGAGCTTGTTCCTTCTTAGATGAATTTATTGTAGCATTATAGGGTTTCCTGTACCACTATAGGAAATCCTGTAGCAACCTAAGACATCCTATAGCACTGCAGAGAGTAAGAAAAACATGGAGTTTTTTCTCACCTTGAGGGAGAAATGGATGGATGGATGCATACTGGGATTGGTCATGGAATGGATAGGTAGGGGAGAGAGAAGGAGAGAATGGATGTTTCTCCCTTTTGTAAAAATTTTCCTTGATCAACAACCTGTAAAACAGAAATGGGTTAGTGCATAGGTGTTGTTGCATCCTTTTTTCTTTTTCCTCGTTTTTGTTATTATATTTTTTCTTTTGAAGACATGTGGGCTACCTCAACAAAGGTTTTTGTTACACAGTAATTTGTCACTGTCCCTGCAATCTCCATCTTGCACATTGGAAGGTCATTTCTATGACCAATAAGCAGTGTCATGCCTTGCAAATACCATCATTTCATCCCTTGCCATGAGGACAACATTCCTTCTGTTGATCATTTCCTAAGAAGACCACTAAAAACACCTATTTTTGCCTTGGCGTTGGTAGCCTGTTATTCCCTCGCAACAATGAGGAAAATTAACACAGAGCCCACGCTAGTTGGCACTCTGTCCCAGTTAAGTGCCTGCGCCAATCTGCTTATGGATTTTTTTTTAAAAAAAGAGGCGAAGTCTCGATTACAACAACTTCGTGGATGAGTCATAGGGGGTGGTTCGACTGAAGAACCATGACCTTCCTCCTTTGGCCCCTTGTTTCCACCTTATGGGGAAACCTCTCAGGGGATAAGGCCTCCCTTCCATTATTTTAGGGATCCAAACCTCCTCCTCTCCTCTATAAATATAGCCATCTTCCATTGATGTGTTGGGTGGAACAGGTTAGAGCTGAAAGGTTGAAGGTTTGAACATGTTCTAGCTAAACTTGTAGGAAGGAAACTATAGCCAGGAAACCTTTGAGAGACAAGCCGAAGAGAGAGAGCTTCATCTAGATTCCCAACAGGATTTGTTGAGACACGCTCCACAGTCAGCTCCGCTGAAGGAAGATTGTTGGGCACCGAATTTGGCTATTTCTTTGCCCACTTTTGTTATCATTTTTGACCCTTTTTGCTTAATTTACCCACATTTTCCATGATAAACTCTTGAGGTAAATACCCTGACTTGTCCAATTGGGATATTTTGATTAATGAAGTAAAATCACGGGGTTTTACCTAATTGCAACACTAAGGTTTGTGTTTGGCTACAGATTGAAAGATAGGAACCCTCGCTCCAGTAGATCACAACAAGAACCGGTAATGGCTAGCCAAAGGGAGAATGCACAGCTGGACCACGACTCCCTGGGCCTATTCTTGGCCTTTTCTCCATTCATAATATCTGTTGTTTGTGTCGTTTCAACCAGAGTCCATTTTTGAACACGCGGTTATCATGTTTCAGGGAAATCTGTTATTCCCTTGTATCGTGTATAGAATAGACATTGTTCCTGTAATTTGGGGTTCTGAAGGGAGGACTGTAATCACATTTTGTATATCAATAAATCACATCTGGTTTTACTACTCCAAAGCATTTTGTAATTAATGCAGCCCTGATCAGAGAGCTGGGCCCAATCTTCTGATCAGGTGCTGCATCTGTGTATATGTGTGGATTAATTTTTGTTGTGCTATGGTTGTTATTTTTATTTCTCGTTGATTAAGATTGTTGAATGTTCTGCATTAACTTTAATTCATGGCAATGTTTTGAGTTTTAACTGTAAACCCTTGGTCGAACAGATTATATTTTTGTTCCTACATATACCTTGCGCATTGCCTTAAAAGTATACGCTCCTGGATTGATAAGATTAATGTCGGATTAGGGTGGATAAATCATCCCTACCTGAACACCAACATTTTGGCGTCGTTGTCGGGGAGGCTAAAAGGTGCAAGCAACGATTCAAGGCAACCAGAGGGTCGACCTCTCATCCTGGGGAGAGAACGATTTTTCTCCCTCTACTTTAGGTCCTGAGCGTAGCTTTTGATTTTGGTTTGTTTGTTTTTGCTTTTGTTTTGAGTGTTGGGCCATCTTCTTATCTTGGGGAGGGAGGAGTCTTTTGACACCCTACTTCAGATTTGGGAAGTATTAGGTCTTTTTTGGGTTGTGTGGTTCTTTTTCTTGTCCCAGGGAGGGAGGAGTCTTTTGACGCCCTACTCTAGGTCTGAAACTCTAGTCTCCGTCTTGCTGTTTTTATCTTTTTAAATCCTTTTGTCTTGGGGAAGGAATGGTCCTTTAACACCTTAATTCAGGATTGAAGTGTTGTAGGCTCATGCAGAGATTCTCCATCCCATTAATTTTTGCATGAACAAAGAATCAAATAAGAGGGGTGGAGTGAGAGCCCCAAAGAAGGGAAGACTAGATTTGGGAAGAAAGAATTACATTCAGCAAATCATCGAAAAGGAAAAATCCAAAGCATATTCTCATGCAGCCGCAAGGCTAGGGGCTAGGAGAGTACGATCCGAAGGACAATCAGTAGATCAACTAGTGCATACTCCGGCATCCATTGGTGATTTAGTACAGCAGGGTCCTCCATTAGCAGAAGACTCAAGTAGCATTGGACCTGATCAAGAGGATATTGCATTGGGGATAGAAGGAGAAGAGATCGCAAGTATAATATTGACAAAATCAGAATACTTCAATAAGGGAAACGAATTTTTCGTTGAAGGGTTGAGCCATCAAGACGGAGGCAGTAGAAACGAGGTGATATTTGTATCACTAAGAGACCAGGGGAGCACTACCAAAGCCACTTGAGTTCCAGTAGTAAGGAGACCCCAGTCATCCTCTACAGAGCCTGTTGAAATCCCCAGCGACTATTGGAAGATTTTCATGGCTCCCACAACCTCTACTATCAAGTTTCCCATTGAGAATACGGGAGGAGGTGTTCCTACAAAACCTATCCCATTGGCAGCTTTACCAAATTTCCATGGGCTCGTTTCAGAGGACCTCGACACATTTTTGTTTGAGTTTGATATAGTGTGTCGGGGGCATGATTACATGATGGATGCCCAAAAATTGAAGATTTTCCCTTCTACACTTAAGGGGACGGCCCTGCAACGGTTTATGGGCCTGGGAGGGAAATCCATTACCACATGGGAGGGCATACAAACAAATTTCCTAGAGAAATATCAGGACTATTGTAAATCCCAGAATATCAAGGAGGAGCTTTTCAAGTTTACACAGAAAGAAGATGAAAGTCTGGAAGACTGCGTGGAAAGGTTTAAATACCTCTTACAGAGGTCAGGACATTCTGACTTGGATAAATAAATTTTCAAGGTTATCCTCCAATATTTTCGAGAGGATTCAATGGAAATGTTGAATATTGTAGGGAAAGGAGACATATCCAAGGAAACTTTTGAAAATATTTGCGATTTGTGTATCTAGTGCTCAAGAGGGCTTGCAAGAAATAGATTAGGGGTTCGTTCAGTAAAAGGATCTAGTGGGGGTATTACAAAAGAATAATTTGGGAACCTGTTAGACAACCTGAAGACATATATTCTTAGTACCCTGTCAACACAGATGGATACTTTGCAAGTGAAGTAGAAGCAGTTGGAGCAGGAAAGGGCTATGGTGATCTTTTGCTCGAAATGCAAGAAGAATCATTTAGAAAGAGAATGCCCATTAAAGCCTATAGAGAAATGCGACATCTGTGAGCTAAATCATGTTACCAGCTCACGCCCTTCCTTGCCGGGCTTGAAAGCAGTGTTTCAAGGAGTGGGGGAGGACATGGAGCAACTATATCTTATGGGCGCCAGGAAGCCGTGTCATTTTTGACCACTAATGGGAAATCAAGGTTTGTATCTGGATCCACCTTAGTATTTCAATAATTATAACATGAATCCCCAACCCATACCTTGCTCCCCTATGTGGCCACAATACCAGCACCCACTATGGCAGTAATGGAAACCTCAGGCTAGTATGAGCTCATCATGGGCTCCAACTTGGCGAGGACCCTCTATAGGGCAGTTCCCTTATCAGATGCCACAACAACAGATACCATAGCAACTCAAATTACCCTCCGCTGTGCCTCCTGGTAACCAACCTGTCCATCCTCAGCTTCCAATGTAGCCTAACCTTAACCCAATAATAAAGGAGCTCATCAAGCCAATGTTATTAACCTACCTTCGTACAACATTTCTACGACAGATCTGTATGAAATGAATTTGCGATCTGGCCAGACAGTTAATGTCCAACCCCCTCTGGTCATCATTAAACTACTTGATAATGAAGACAGAGAGGCATAACCAACTGATAAAGAACTAAAATAAACTGTTAAGGCACCTCCTGTAAAACAACCTCAATGTGAACCACCCTACCTAGAGAGACTGATTGTGAGTAAACCAAGCCCACAAGTTGAATTTGAATTATTACGAGAATTGCAAAATTTATTTGTTGAAATTCCCTTGTTACAAGCTATTAAATATGTGCCAATTTATGCAAAGACTCTTAGGGAGTATTTTTCGAAGAAAACTGCAAAGAAAACTAAGGACCCCCTCACTATACATGTTATGGGAAAAATATCGGACTTCATGATGGGGAAATCAACACCAGTGAAATATGGAGACCCAGGGAACCCAGTTCTAATAGTACTGATTAATGGGGTAGAGATTCCAAACGTACTGGTAGACTTGGGCGCTGCCATCAATGTCATCACTACTGAAACCATGCATACATTAGACCTTCAAAATTTGAAGTATACACCTACGGTATTGGAATTCGCAGATAGGTCCACATTCAAGCCTGTGGGGAAGTTGGAGGACATGAAAATTTCAGTGGATGCATGGCATTACCCTGTCGATTTCCTGGTGCTACATACACAGTCTTCAGTGGGAGGCCACCCTTTGATTTTGGGGAGGCCATGGTTGGCTACTGCAGACGCTTATATTGGATGCTGATCAGGAAATATGGTCATTTCTAATGGTCATAACACCAAGAATTTGGTGCTATACCCACCGGCAGAACCAGATGCATCCAAGAACTCAGTAGCTAGAAAAAAGGCTGTATCTATGGTGGAGGTCAAAGAAGAAGTGGAAGAGGTGAGGCTGGTCCTTACTATCGGGCATGCCCTTCAGTTGAAGATGGAATCAGAAGATGATGTGATTACTTCCTTTATGAACGATCCTTGTTCCGTTTCAGAATCAAATTAGCAAGTCTTAGAATATATTTTAAGTTGTGAAACACAAGAAGATATTGAGACAACAGAAGAATTAGAAGAAGATGTTGATGCACCTCATGAAAGCGTCCAAGTGGAGATAGAACCAGGGAAAACCCTAAATATCAATCTAGGTCTGTCAGAGTCCCAGAGGAAGCAACTGATAGATGTTCTTCAGAAGTATAAGGAAGCTTTCACCTGGGATTACTCAGACATGCAGGGGATCCATGATAATTTGTGTACCCATCATATATAAATCAAAGAAGATTTTCATCCTATAAGACAGCCTCAGAGAAGGATGAACCCAACATTAAAAAACATTGTGAAAGAAGAGCTTCAGAAATTACTGGATGTAGGTTTTATCTACCCTATCTCAGATAGCTAATGGTTTTCACCACTGGTAATGGTTCCTAAGAAAAATAGTAAGTGGTGAATCTGCGTGGACTACCAAGAGTTAAATAAGGCAACACAGAAGGATCATTTCCCTTTGCCATTTATTGATCAAGTCTTAGACACATTGGCTGGTAAGAAATTTTTCTCATTCCTGGATGGGTTTAGTGGATACAACCAAATCAAAATTTCTCCTGAGAATCAAGACAAGACCACTTTCACATGTCCCTAGGGAACGTTTGCATACCGGGTCCTTCCTTTTGGCCTATGTAATGCCCCTGCAACATTTCAAAGGGAAATCTTGGGAATCTTCTCTGATTTAATAGATGATGGTGTTGAAATTTATATGGATGAATTCACTCCATATGGGGACTCATTCCTGGAGGGGCTAAAAAATTTAGTAAAATTTCTTGAAAGGTGTATATAAGCGCGTGTTTCCCTGAGTACAGTAAAGTGTCACATGATGATGGAACAAGGAATTTTTTTGGGACATTTGCTTTCAGCTGAAGGAATCAAGATGGACCCAACAAAGGTAAAGGTAATTCTGAACTTTCCAACACCTAAAACACCCACACAGGTACGTAGTTTTATTGGGTATGATGGTTATTATAGGTGCTTTATGGAAAATTTTGCAAAATTAGCCTACCCATTATTTCAATTACTGACAAAAGATTCAGAATTTGTGTGGACAGAGGACTATGAGGTAGCCTTTGTAAAGATTAAGGAATTAGTCTGTAGTGCTCCAGTTCTTAGAGGACCAGACTGGGCGTTACCTTTCCATATTCACACAGATGCTTCTCAAACATCAATTGGTGCAATATTAGGACAAAAAGAAGATAAAGTCCCTTATGCGGTCTACTATGCTAGTAAAAATCTGGCTCCGGCTGAACTATACTACACGGTGACTGAGAAAGAGTTCCTTGCTGTTGTTTACGCCATCAACAAGTTCTGGCATTATATTATCGGGTATTCTACCTTTGTGCACACTGATCATGCTGCCATCAGGTATTTAATGAAAAAACCTATTACCCCTGGTCGTGTTACACAATGGCTGCTGCTACTACAGGAATTTGATATTACTATAGTAGATAAATCAGGGAAGGACAATGTGGTTGCAAATTTCTTATCTAGGTTAGAAAATGATGGTAAGAATACACCAGTTGATGATAATTTTCCAGATGAGCATCTTTTTGCAGTATCTACTAACACTCCGTGGTATGCAAGTATTGCTAATTATCTTGCTACAGGTGAAGTGCCCCGTCACTTATCTTACAAGGAGTAGAGGAAGATCATTCATAAGAGTGCCCGCTATTCATGGATGGCACGATATCTTTTCCATACAGGGATCGATCAACAGATTTGGTGTTGTGTGGCAAGAGATGATATCTATGAGATCCTAAAGGTTGCACATGATGGACCCTATGGAGGAAATTTTGCAGATAAACGGACATGCCATAAAGTGTTGCAGATGGGATACTATTGGCCCTCCATTTTTCATGATGCTCGAGATTATATTCGAAGGTGTGATAGCTGTCAAAGGATGGGAAAAACTGGGAAAAAAGATAAAATGCCTCTGCAACCCCAGATAATCCTTGAACCATTTGAGATATGGGCCATTGATTTTGTTGGCCCCTTTAACCCACCTTCTCATCAAAAAGCTTAAATCCTAGTTTGTACTGATTATGTAACCAAATGGGTGGAAGCTAGAGCAGCCACGAGGGCAATAGAGCAAGTAGTGTCAGACTTTATTTTTGAAGAGATCTTTGCTAGGTATGGGACTCCAAGAGAAATTGTATTAGATGGAGTATCACAGTTCACATCTCATATGATAGAGAAATTGATGCATAAGGATGGGGTCAAACACAAAATAACAACCCCCTATAATCCACAGGCGAATGGGCAAGTAGAGAGTACAAACAAGGTATTGGAAAATATCTTGACAAAGACAGTAGCAAGTCATCGCCGGGATTGGGCACAGAAACTTCTAGAAGCTTTATGGGCCTATAGGAAAACATGGCAGAATACAACAGGATTTTCCCCATTTGAACTGGTCTATGAGAAATCTCCTCTGTTTCCAGTGGAATTTGAAATTAGCACACTCAGAACAACTCTGGAAGTAGGCTTGGATTTATCAGAAGCACAGAAGCACCGACTAGAACAACTGAATGAGTTAGAGGAGATCCGATCAGTAGCTGTCCAGAGAACTACTACTGTTTTATAGCAGAGGATGAAATGGCATGAAAATTTTATTAAAACTAAGGTGTTTCATGAAGGGGATTGGGTGTTACTGTATGACTCCAGATTTAAGGACTTCAAAGGCAAATTTCGTACTCACTGGATGGGACCATATCAAGTGGATGCGGCATTCGATAATGGAACAGTTAGATTAATTACAATTGATGAGAATAAGACTACATTTGTAGTAAATGGACACTGTCTGAAATTATATCATCGTCTAGCCTCTAAAGATTCCTTTGTTAAAACCCTTTCACATTTAGCTAATTTAATGATTATTGCAACAGAAGACACTTTCACCCCCCACTGAAAAAAAAAAGAAAAAAAAAAGAAAAAAAGAAAAAAAAAACATATGTGGTTATTTCTCACTTGTTTGTGTTTTGCAGGAATAATAAAACATTTATGGCCAGGAGGAAAGCTATATTGTTGTTGTTGTTACTCCGGAGTTGCTACTGCACTGAAATTGCTATTACTCCGAAGTGCTACTACACTGTTGTTGCTGTTACTCTGAAGTTGTTGCTACACCGTTGTCGTTGTTACTTCGAAGTTGCTGCTACATTGCTATTGCTGTTACTCCGAAGTTACTCCGAAGTTGCTGTTACACCGTTGATGTTGTTACTCTGAAGTTGCTGCTACACTGTTGTTGTTGTTACTCCAAAGTTACTCCAAAGTTGTTGTTACACCGTCGATGTTGTTACTCTGCAACTTCCGTTACTCCGCAACTGCTGTTACTCTGCAACTACCGTTACTCCGCAACTGTCATTACTCCGCAACTGCTGTTACTCCGCAACTACTATTACTCCATCACTACCGTCACTCACTCTTGTTGTTACTCACTATTCATGACAAGAATTTTTGTTGTTACTCCACCTTAAGGTAAGTCCACAGGTACGTCTCCGCCGATTTTTACGGATTTAATTAAATATTCCGAAAGGATAGTCAGAGCATGCCAAGGACAACCGTCACTTTAAGTTGGGGGGAGGGTACCATCATAATGACTGATGATGTACTTAATAGAGGTACTTATGACACATGACTATTACTAAATCAAATTTAATGACCTTAAGTACCTTGTAATTATACCGTTGAGTTGGGATGCGTACTTGCACGCATAAGAGTCATATCAGTCACCTTGTAAACATTTTGTATTAAAATCAAGAATATCTAACAGTACCACTACAATATATCAATTAATTTCAAACGTACCAGTACTATTTTATCCATTATATTTGGAAATGGCCATGACATTGTTACAGTTACTAATAGTTTGGAGCCTGTCATCCTTCCCCCGCCAGCCGATTGTAGCCATCGTGCCGCTTCCGCCTTCATAGCAATGTGTGGTCGATCTGTGCGCCATGAGCCCGATGATTCAACAAGGATCCGAAGCAATCGGGAAGTATGGCAGGTATTCGTAAATGCAGGTTGGGACATCTACTTGGATAGATTGAATGGCTGGGATGAGGAAATTACACTAGAATTTGCATTGAACCTGGAGGAAGGAGTTTCTCGAGTTCGCGGACTTGAAATTCCAGTTACAGAGGAAATGATTGCAGAGGTTAGCAGACTGCCACAGGGAGGTGAACGCTGGTTTTCCAGAAGAACCCCTCTTCCAGAATTCCCCGAATATTTTCTCCAAGTCGAGGAGAGCATCGTGTAGAAGGGCCGGGGGTACGATAGAATTTCATTGCCGTGGCCATGGAGTGAAGTTGCAGAGGCCGTGATCAAATATATAACCTGCAAAGGGAGATATTCCACTATCTTTAAATACCATCTTCTTATACTGGTGCACCTTCAGTTTCCCCAAGTGGAAGCCTTTTCAATGAACGTACCTTATTTTCTTTTAAGAAGCTTGAATTTGATGGCGAACTCGGCTCGAGAGGCGCGACAGGTGTTAGCGGTCCTTTCCCACCATGGGATGGTGTGGTTGTTAGTGTTGAACGCCATTGATAGGATTCTGATTCCGTGGGAGTGGTTCCGAAACTCCACTGAGGAAGAAATTTAAGCTGCCATAGATGTTAGGGAAGAGGAACTAGAAATTATGCTTGAGGACGAGGCCGTGCAGGGAGATGTGGAGGACGATTATGTTGATCAGGAGGAGCCTAAGGAAATGGATATGGAAACCGAGGAGTGTGAAGAGGATTCATATTTACAAATGCAAGCCAAATCAATTGAAGTTGCAGAAATTCTTACTGGCACTTTAGCTGAGGCTGCTCCACAAGAACCAGCCCAGTACGTGGAGCCAGTTGAGAAGACAGACAGATTAATTGGCACAGAGACCACTCCACAGGGATCCCCTATTAATATGGAGCCTATGGAGGAAATATTCGTGACCACTCCAACTACAGAAGCTACAAGGGAAATGGCGGGAGAAGCAAGGAGTGAGGTCAACGTTGCTCCACAAGAACCAACGTCGACCTCAGGATTGGATGGAGAAAATTTGTTCCAGTTTCCTGTCATTTTTCCTAAGGGGGCACAGGTAACCTATTCCCCACAGCAAAGAGAAGAAGAAAATGTTGCCATTCCTATGGCTTCAAATTTGAAACGAAGGCTGTAGTTGGAAGAAACCCCAACAAGCACATCAGCAGAAGGGGATCCTACTAGGGCACCGTTGTTTGAGGAAAATGTACTTGGTGAAGGAACAACCATTGGTGGAGAGGAGGGACCAAGTGAAGCGGTCCCGACGAATGTACCAGTGACACAGGAAGGTATCAAAAGGGTAAATAAAGAAAGAATAGAAGAAGAGTAGGCAGCGGAAATTGGACCATCTGTCAGCCCGACAGAGGCAGTTCCAAGGAACTCACCTCCAACTATCGGAGCCGAGGAAGTACAGGTGAAGCAAGAGGAATTAGATTTGGCCAGGTTGCAAAGACCCCCTATCAAGCAAAGATATCAGCATCAGTTCAAGGAAATCATGCGGTTGAAAATGGAAGTGTGGAATTTGAGGAGAAAAGTGTACAAGATGCAGAAGCAGATAAATAAGTATAAACGGCAAGCCAAGAGACCCAGGGTTGATAGGGTCGAAGCGGAAACCAAGACAGAACCAATTGAATAACTCTTTCAAGCCCAAGAGTATGCCCTAACGGCCGAGCTACAGACATGGAAGTCTATTGCGGCCCAGTACAAAAATGAAATCAAAAGAACCGAAGAGAAAGCCTCTGCAACCATCTTCAGATATGTGGAGCGTATGGATATTATGAAGTTAAAGCATGCCAAGCAACAGCTCAAGATGGAGTAGCTGGAAAAGTAGGTGGCCGAGTTGAAAAATGATAAGGAAAAAATGTTCAGTCTGGTGCAAGAGGTGATGGCATGTCGCCCCCCTGCTTCTTGCTATTATTTATTTTTGCATGAATGTTTTCTTTTATTTTGCATGGAAAGAATTAAGAATGGGGTCAGTTATGAGATTGAGGATGGTGTACAATTCCTTCGGATCATGAGGAATCATGATGTGCCAACTCATCACTTGATGTGTGAGTTTTATTTGCATGGGTATTTGCTACGATTGGACATAAATTTTAATTCGATCCCATATGTGGGAGACATTAATTTGAGGGCCCTCACCTCTTATACTCTCAATCAAATTCATTGGTAGAAGGCTTGTGACAATTTTGAGTCTAACTAAGTCACTAAGCCATTTATAATAAGGGCAGAGCATGAGAGGTCAGACACCGTATTTAACAAGCACTATGCCCTTTTGAAGTTTGAGGAAAACAAAGCCAGAATTTTGAGGACACAAAGGTGGTGTCTTGACCTTTGTGTCAACCAAATAACTATTTTTCAGAAGGAAGCTCTGGATGCTTGTTAGAGGAGATGGATGATGTCACCAACAGCTGTCAGAAGCAGGGAGCCTTTTGGGGCACCTGATTTTGCACGAGTACTCACTCGAGTACTAAGATACGTGGCATGTATCCAAATGTGTGGCACCTGGTGGATGGGGCTTCAATTTCAATATCCTATTCTTTGGCTGCCGACAGAAGTCTATAATCCAGCATATAACATTCCGGCAGAGTGGTGGAAGGAGGTCCTTCTTTCAGATGGGTTTAAAGTTCCAGGGACATAAATGACTCTAGAGTATGATATTTTCGGGCTTCATGAAGCTCACAGGTTGCCGAACCCAAATCTGCGGGGGCAGTGAGTTGCATGAGGACATGTAGAAGGTTAGCTGGGGGGAGATGTTGGGCACCGAATTCGGCTATTTCTTTGCCCACTTTTGTTATCCTTTTTGACCCTTTTTTCTTAATTTACCCACATTGCCATGATAAACTCCTGAGGTAAATACCCTGAGTTGTCCAATTGGGATATTTTGATTAATGAAGTAAAATTATGGGGTTTTACCTAATTTTGGCACTAAGGTTTGTGTTTAGCTGCAGATTGAAAGATAGGAACCCTCGCTCCAGCAGATCGCAACAAGAATCAGTAACGGCTAGCCAAAGGGAGAATGTGTAGCTGGACCATGACTCCCTGGGCCTATTCTCGGCCTTTGCTCCATTCAGAATATCTGCTATTTGTGCCATTTAAACTAGAGTCCATTTTTGAACACGTGGTTATCATGTTTCAGGGAAATCTATTATTCCCTTGTACCGTGTATAAAATGGACATTGTTCCTGTAATTCAGGGTTTCGAAGGGAGGACTGTAATCACATTTTGTATATCAATAAAGCACATCTGGTTTTACTATTCCAAAGCATTTTGTAATTAACGCAGCCCTGATCAGAGAGCTGGGCCCGCTCTTTTGATCAGGTGATGTGTCTGTGTATATGTGTGAATTAATTTCTGTTGTGCTATGGTTGTTATTTTTATTTCTCACTGATTAAGATTGTTGAATGTTCTACATTAACTTTACTTCACGACAATGTTTTGAGTTTTAACTGTAAACCCTCAGTCGAACAGATTATGTGTTTGTTCCTGCATATACCTTGCACATTGACTTGAAATTATACGCTCCCGGATTGATAAGATTAATGTCGGATTAGGGTGGATAAATCATCCCTACCTGAAAACCAAAAAATATCATTGTGTTAGAGCATTTGGTTGTAATATCCCTTTTGTCATTTATAATATAAGTGACGAGTCTGATTTTGGTTCCGTTCATGTGTTCATTTCTTTATGCAATGCAATGAATTATATCCTCTCTGACTGATATATGGTTACATGCTTTAGATTTTACGTTGTATGTCGTTGTTTCCTTGCATGTGTACAGGTGTTCAGACATGTCAAACGGAAGGATCGTGATCTGTCAAGCGAGGGACAGGAAACATCATATTTTCTTCAACGAAAACTGTGTGGGATTTGAGTTTGGCTACTTATCACAATTTTTGTCTTTTTGTAACTAGGAACCAATGTCATTGCATGACTTGAATGTTCCTAGAACCAATCTGGGCTAGTAGGGATCGCCTCTGTCCATAGAGGGGATTTACCTCTTCAACAAACTGGTGACTCCACTGGGGAGAGTCAGTTGGAGTTAGTCTTTCTTCTTTTGGTTGTTTTGGATTTTGATTGATTTACTTGCTGTTTTGGTTCACCTCCTTTGGTGTCAAATCGCTATTCAGCCCCCAGAAGACTTGATCCAGTCTCTGTTTTCATTTTTTCATCTTCTTCCCATAGTAAACTCGATTGGCGCGGTTTAGCGCTTGACAGTCACGCCAGCTGGCACTTGTTGCTAGTTAGGCCTCCGCGCCAACATTGTTTTGGCACAGATTATAGCCAAACAGGCACGCCAACTCTGTTTGGTGTTAGGGTTTGCTTGCTTTTGGGCTCTCTGAGCTTGATGTTTGGTCCTGGTGTCATTTTTCTGATTGATTGAGTTCCTTGAAGTCTTTTTTGACTGTGTTTGGCCCTTGTCCTCCAGATGTTTGCCTTTTTACTATCAGTTTTGCATTCTATCCCTAGGGCTAGGTGCTACAGTGTGCTGAGCCTCCCGTGGGGGTTTTTGGCACTTGCTTTCCCAGTCAACTTCATTTTCACTTCTTTGCATTCATTTTGTTGGATTCTATTGTATCATTGTGTCAGTTGAGTGATTGTTCTCTCTTTCATTCAAGTTTCGCTTTGTCTCATTCCAAGCCTAGATTACATGGTTTGTGTGAGTCTTTTTGGGATTCTTCTTCGATTTTAGGGATTTCTACATCAGTTTGGGTCTTGATTGTGTGCGTTTGTATTGAGTGAACTTTTTTTTTTCAACTCTCTCACTGTCATTTCTCGAATTGGTTTCTTCATTAGTTTTTTCATTCGTTTGGTGCATTTGCTCTAAAACATTGAAAAATACAAAAAAAAAAATTCTTTGCATTTTGATTAGTCTAGTGAAAATTGAAAGCTCTTTCATGTTATTAGTGTTATATAACTCTAAGAGAGAAGTTTTCTAGTTTCATTAACATGCATTAGAAACAGTAGTGGATTTTTTTGTCCTCATTTTGTTACTTGAAAATCTCTCAACCCTCCCGTAGATAGATCTTCATTGAACAAAGTGACATTTTGTGGCATGTAGTGTGCATTTAGAGGATTTTTTGAGGTCCAACATTCGATAGGGCCTTAAATTGAAACATAAATTTAAGATCAACTATAAAATTCATTCAATTGACCTAAGGCAACATTGAAACATTAACGGAATATGTAGAGGTCTAGGCTAGTGACGTATTCCAACGTCGTTAAACCTAGTAGCTGTCGTTCACCATTTGGCTTTAGACAATGCTATTGTTGTAGAGGTAAATCCCCCCTACAGACAGAGGCGATCCCTACTAGCCCAGATCGGGTCTAGCAACAATCATATCACGCTAAGGTGCAAGTTCCTAATTGCAATAAACCAAATGGTGAAGGAGGCTTAACTTGAATCCAACATTGTTGTTCGTAGAGAAGATGGCGATCCTGTTTCCTTGCTCCAGCAGATCACAATCCTCTCGCTTACTGTGATCGAACACCTGCACACACAAGAAACATGACAAACACAAGCGTAAAACCCCAATATATGCAATTATGTATCAGTCAGAGAGGACACAACTCATGATCATAATGAAAAATGCGAGTGGAACCATAACCAATAGTCACTTATCATTAGTTCATCAAAGGAAAATACAACCTGGCTCTGACGCTGAACCTTCCTTCGGCGGGTCATCAATGGAATACATCTCGGTAAAGCTTGTCAGGAATAGGGACAAGCCTCTCTCTTTGATCGTCAATCTCCTTTCTATGGATTTGGCACTATGAGGACTATCAAAGCTCTTACAACATTCTTTAGGCTATGAAGGCTCTTGGAGATTCAAGCATTCAGCCATTCAGCTATTCAGCCCTTCAGCCCCTTCATCAATGGATGAAGGCTATATTTATAGAGGAGAGGAGGAGGTTGGGATCCCTACAATAGTGGAAGGGAGGCCGTATCCCTTGGGAGGATCCCCATAAGGTGGAAACAAGAGGCCAAATGAGGAAGGCTTTGGTTATTTAGTTGAAACCACTCCTCATGAGTCATCCACGAAGTTGTTGTAATCGAAACTTCGCCTCTATTTTTAAAAAAATTTCCAAAAGAAGATTGGCGTGGGTGCTTAACTGGGACAAAGCGCCAATTGGCATGGGCTCAGTGTTAATTTTCCTCATTGGCGCGAGTACATAACGGGCTACTAGCACTAATGCAAAAAAAGGTGTTTTTAGGGGTCTGCTCAGGAAATGATCAACAGAAGGAATGTTGTCCTCATGGAAAGGGATGTAATGATGGTATTTGCAAGGCATGACACTACTTATTGGTCACAGAAACGACCCTCCAATGGGAGAGATTGGGATTGCAGGGACGGTGAAAAATTACTGTGTAATAGATGCCCACTAAAGCATGAGGCCCGAAAGAGAGAGAGGGGTGAAATGCTTTACGAGAACGTGTCCAACTGAAAACACTGCTGTCAGAAAAACTGCATAGAGAAGTCCAACTAATATCTCAAATACATGATATATGTGGTATGGGCGCAGCCATCCATAACAGAGTATGCAAGAATCTAGATCCAAGGTATGGACACATCCATCCAATGAGGATCGATAAATAGACTCAGGTATGGTCGCAACCATCCAATGAATGAGTCATGTAACTAATCATAATAATCCACAAAATCACAGCCTGGATTTCAACAGAAAAAATCTAGGGTCTTGCGCACCATCTCGACCCGAACAAAGTACAAGTTCAAGCATGCGAATAAATGAGCTAAAGTTGAACATGCAAGAAAATCGCCTGATTACCAGCCAATGATGAAAGCTGTTAACAGACGTGAGAGGTACCACCAATAATGACAATGGTCCTCAAGGTACTATAGGTACAATCCACGGAATGTGAACAGTGAGCTGGCGTTGAACACCCATAGAATCAGCCGATCGAAGGCCAATGATGAAAGCCTTGCGTCGAATGCGAAGAACCTGCCATTGAGGCATGCAAGCTCCAAGGTACCGGAAGGGAGTCTCTAGATCAACTTCCTGGATAATGAGCTAAAGTCGACAGGAAGTGACCTTGATCGAAGGTGGGCCATAGTGTTTCCCACATCATCGATGCGAGATAGAGGAAAATAATGTTTGTGAATCAGGATCAGATGAGAATCAGAGGAAGGTTGAAACTGCAGAGGTCAAATTCTCTTGAACATATCGGTGGCACAACAGTGGATTTGGCAGTATTTGACATCAAAAGATTAGAGGTCATGATGATGAGGCAAAGAGCAGATGAGAGGTCAAAAAGGATTACCGAAACCCATGGAGGCAAACAGAAAATGAGATGAGATGTCCCCAACCCGACACGAGTGCAGACAAGTGCCATGTTCAAGAGCGACATACTACCAACATGACAACGATTTGGTTCCATTTTTTCCCCTACCATTTCTGGTGAGTACCTCTTTATTTTTACACAAGCTTGAAGAGGATACCATATGCTTGTCATATAAGTTTGTCCTTTCAGACGAATCCATCCTAGTACATTTAACGAGCCCTAGGAAGGAGAAACTCGAATACCGTCATTATGACTGAATCCAATGTCATCAGGGTTTAACGAGTTTGACAAAGGAATAACTCGACATCTTTTCATGTTTAGAGAGTTTGAAAAGACAACAGAAAATCAAACTCCAACGGTCCCTTTCGTAAATAGTTCCTCAGATCCGAAAAGATAGAAAACTATGTCTGAGAAAACCTCCTAGTCGCGATAGGCTAGGGTATTCCTTTTTCGTAAATAATCTATCCCAGCCTGAAAAAGGGGTAAACGTATACTGGGTATATGTCGATTCACAACCACTTTAATGAGATCAAAATGACAAGGGGCTCGACAATATTTTCATGTTTAGAGAGTCAGAAAAGAGCTAAAAGATAACTCCTCCTGGAGGAACGAGTGGTATAAAGGGTAGAAACTGGTTCCGGTAATGGCGGAACTGCTCAAAAAAAAATAAAGGTTAAGAGGCTAGCTAACAAGACCACTCATCGCAGCAGTTCCTCAGGAATGGGTAAAACAACCAAGTGAAGGCATATGATCGGCCAAGCAAATAGTTACGATGGGGTGAGAAAACCAAGGCTCATCTGGCAAAAATAGGCTCATAAAATGGCAATCACAAGAGGTAAAATGGAAATGGTTTCATTTTTACACAAGCTTGAAATCAGGAAACTCTGCTTGAAGTTGGTTTCATTTTTACACAAGCTTGAAACAAAGATAAACCATGCTTGAAACCGATTTCTTTTTTACACAAGCTTGAAATGGAAACAAGCTATGCTTGAAAAAGTAAGCATGCCCCCAGCATGGTGACTCAATTCAAGGTACATGCCCCCCAAGCTTCAGTCCATGCACCTGAGTAAACAGACAGAGGGAGTGAAGGTTCAAGTTACGAGAGCTAAGAAAGACTCGACTCGGATTTTACGAGATCTGATCAAAGACTCGAATTGAAAAAGAACATGTTTCATTATTTTAATGAGGTTGACACATTAAAAGAACTATCCTCAGGACACTTTGTTTCATGGTTTAAGGAGCTTGGCACAAGACAAGGAACTCTGCTCCGAAAAAATTGTTTCATATTTTAAGGAGCTTGATACAGGAAAATGAACTGTGCTCCGACCGACCCGGTTTCATTTTTTAAGGAGCTTAACACAAGAAAATAACCATGCTCTGAACACCTTGTTTCATTTTTTAACGAGCTTGACACAAGAAAAGGAACCATGCTCTGACAGACCCAGTTTCATTTTTTAAGGAGCTTGACACAAGAAAAGAACCATGCTCCGAGAAGACCCAGTTTCATTTTTTAAGGAGCTTGATACAGGAAAATAACCATGCTCCTACCGACCTCATCATAATGAACAGGAAGTCATCACTTCCAAGAGTTCCAATCCCAATGGAAGGAAAGCATCCTAGAAGTCAGGACCCAATGCGCCCAACACTTGATGCATAACGAAATTATCACTAAGTACAGGCACGGGGTAGGTAGCCACATAGTTGACATGCGGTGGGGAAGATACAATGGGTGGATAAAAACCAGGAAGGGATGATGGTGGGCCAGCTGCCACTTTAGGACCAAAGAACGAAATCTGATCAATGGTCACAATCCGTCCTTCATGTGGAAAACAGACCACATGAAAGAGGGAGGAGACAAGCGCTCCCATGGCATAGGTGTAATCGTGCCCTAAAAGCAGATTGAAATCCAGGGAGCCTGGAGTAACCATCACGTCGATATGGATGGTTTTACCTCCCAAAGTAACATGTAACCTTGGAAGGATCCCTAATGGTTGACCAATTCTTCTGTTAAAAGCCAACAGATTCTGCGTAACAGGCACAAGCGATGGTGAACCGAAAGCGTGCCAAGTAGTTGAGAATATAATACTAACAGATGCACCTTCATCTATAATAGTGCTAGGTACGACCAAACCAAAGGCTTGTACCATTATCTCAAAAGGCACATAAGACAGAAGGCGGTATCCTACAAATCGACTCCAATCAAAGGAAGTGACCAAACTACTTGGAGGGGTTACCATTGAATCAAGATGGTCTTCCCTTGGTGTTATGGAAGAAGAAGGAACATCCTCCACCACCTCCATCTCGAAGGCAGGAGGAGTATCCTCCCGGACCTCCATCACGGGAGGCGGAGAAGCAGCTTCTTGAGATATAGGGATAGGAGAATATCTCTCCAAATTCGAAGAATCTGAAGAAACCAGAAGAACATGAGGGGTGTGAGATCCACTCTTCACGGAAAAGACCTGGTGCACCGTAGACGGGGCCAGCTCAACTGAACCCACGACCAATGGTTGGTCAGGAATGGATTCCTGAATTTGAATTTCTGAGGGAGCGGGATCGACCAAGGATGACTCTTGACCAATCGTAGGATCAGTTGATGGAGGACTCAAAGAAAGCTATTTATAACCCACCGGAAGGCACGGTGTAGAAACAACTGATTTGTCCAAAAATCACTTGGCTTCATCCATATACAGACAAAGGTGAATGGCATGGTGCCCTTCACACAACTTACAGGGATTGGTAATCTTACCCTGCTTCTTAGGAGCCTTACTGGCAGTAGCTGAAGACGTGCCCCCAACCTGACTCCCAGGAGCCAAAAGCAACGGCAGGCGACCGTTGGACCATACTTCGAGCACCTCAGGAATGCCAGGGCAGTCTCGAAGAAGATGGTCTCCCGTGCACAACATGCAAGGGAACTTGAATTTTCGTGGAGGGTTGGAAGGTTTATCAAGAGGAGGTGTTTCAGAAGTAGTAGTTGTAGCCTTAGCCTCTCTCTTATCAGACTTATTATTCTTTGTCTTCTTCTTCTTCTTCTTAGCCACCTGGTTACTTGAATCCAGACTTTCACTACGTGAAGTAGAAGAGGAGGACACAGATACAGGCGAAGAAGGAGAGAGGCCCACCTTGGAATCAACATGGAATTGTTCAGGCAGAGGAACTGATTGAACAGTAACCGAGACATTCGGGACCACAAAGGTTGAAAATAACCAAACGGGCAACCCAACAGTTAACCCAGGAAGGGACAACATTGCCATATAAGGAGCGCCAACATTTCCAAAAGGAGGAAAATGACCAGGATTCCCATCAGAGGGGATTCCTTGGCTGGTGAACTCCAGAAAAGTTGCCATCAACTGATCCAGGTGGATATCGGTGGCCTCCCACCTATTCCATTTGGACCCGCAACATCAATTCTTTCGGTTTTTCAGCTTTATCACAACTTACTATTTTTTGTAGGTTTTCAGGTCCTGCACTCCCGGAACCTTTTTGGGGACTTAATGATCCAGGTGGATATTGGTGGCCACCATAAGTCTTATTGAGCCATAGTTATTTGGTTATATAGGATTTCGGCACAACTTACTATTTTTAGCAATTTTTCGGGTCTTAAACTTCCGGAGCCGTTTTGAGGCCTTAAACGACGTTTTTTGGGAAAACGGAGAGCAACATTGATCCATGTTCAAAAATTGTACTCCTCGGATAGATATTTCTAACGAGCTATTGAGCGCGTCAAACGGAGATCGGATGCCAAAGTTACGCCCTCGGGAAGTTGAACCACCAATTTACCCAAACGGGACCCACAGTTTTGGCACTTCATCTCCTACGGTTAGGGTTTTGGACGTTTCGGATTCTACATTGTTTCTCAACAATAAATAGGCCCTCGAGCCTCATTGTAAGACAGTTCAGGGGGCTGGGAGCCAACACATCTCTTCTCAGAGATAAGCGCGACCAGTGCCCTAGCTCGCCTCATCTCCATTATGTCTACATTGTAACACAGTTCAGGGGCTGGTAGCCGCCACATCTCTTCACAGGGATACGCTACCAATACCCTAGCTCATCTATTTCCATTATGTCTGTAATAGGCCTGCGAGCCTCAATGTAACACAGTTCAGAGGCCTGCGTACGCTACATCTCTTCTCAGAGATATGCTACTAGCGCCCTAGCTTCATTCCATTATGTTTGTAAGCTTATTGCAGTCATTCTTTTATTAATAAATTGAAGCATTATTTCCGCTGCATCTCTGTATCTATGGTTATATCTGTATTCTGTTGCGTTCCTACATTAAATCCGGATCATCAACAACTCAAAACCGCACATGGGCTAAAAACCAAGGCACACAATCAAACGTCCAACAAGAAAATCCTAACAGGGCGTGTGATCGTAGGTGATTTATTTTACCACATTGAAACTTAGAAACTTTACCATTTCATGTTTTAAGAGTCGAGAAACGGATGAAAGATGACTCTATCTCTTTCAGTTTTGAAACAAGCATGAAAGGACAAGCGCTTGATGATCCTTTCAAATTTAAAGAGTCAGAAAAGATCAAAATGACTACTCAGGAATTCTAGGTAAAGGGTGTACCAAATAACCGTGAACTGCAATAGACACCTTGGTTCAAAAATGAAGGAGAAATCAACCAAGGACTTGATGTACGTGCAGGCAATCTCCCTGAATGTTGTGTCTGGTGTATCATGGGTATAGGGCGGCAGACTCGGCTTCCTATGGATAAAGGATATAAACCTAGTGGGGTCTCCCTTTATATATGCAACGGTACGAAGAGCACAAGTCCGTACTAGTGCTATCTAAAGCCAAGAGGCGAACAACAGCTACTAGGTTTAACGACTCCGGAACACGTCTCTAACCTAGACCTCTAAATGTTTCGTTAATGTTTCAATTTTTCCTTAGTGTAAATTGAATAAATTTTAAGGTTGATCTTCAATTATGTCTCAGTTTCAAGGCCCTACCGTATGTCATCTGACAATCTTCTATATGCAGCTATATGAGAAAAGAAAACTTTTCAATTCGATGAATGTTATCTAGTTAAGGGAAGAGCTTCAAACAATGATGCAACAAACAACAACACTGTAAACGAAATTTTTCCAAACTAGATGACTTTCACTATCCAAAAGTAATTTCAAACATTCAATGATGCGAATAATGCAATGTAACCTATGCAAAATCCTTTTTTTTTTTTTTGAAATGATAAGAATGCACTCAATTCATTTTTCGATGAAATGAGAATCTACTTAATGCATGCTTTTAATGAAAGAGAATGCACTCAAAGCGACTTTAGCTTTCAATCATTAAACAATGTGATCTAAGTTCAATGATAAATCTCAAAAATACTTTTCAATGCAATGTGATCTAATGCATGAAAAGAAAACTTTGAAGTGAAAACTAAAATAACGCAAAACTCCTTAATGAAGGACAAATGCAAAAGAGATGTAAACAAACACTAAGAATGAAATCGTTGTTTCAAAACACTTTGTAACAAAATTCCTCAAAAGTTGACAAGACATATGAGGTCAAACACAAAGAGGACTTCCAAAGCATGAGATCAAAACAAGGCATTCATTCCCTTTTACATCAAGCAATCATGGAAAGAAGACATTCCAAAAAATGAGCAATGTAATCTATGCTCATACAGGGAAAAGACCAGAAGGGAAAGTCACACTAGCGAAGGATTTAGGGAAAAAATCTCAATTTTCACACACCCTGAATTTGGCACGACTTTATCATTGACAACTAGCGCCAATGGAAAATTGGCGCGGGTTTCTAACTGACAACAAGTGCCAACGCCTAAAAATGAAAAAACAAAGAATTTATCCCAACCAAGACCAAACTCACCACTTCAAGTTAAATCTAAAACAAACCCAGAAGCAAAGTACTGACCAAAAGAAACTTCCGAACAAGGGAAAACCCTATCACCTACAGGAGATGGCACGACTGTCTGGCTTTAATCCACGCCAGACAGGAGATGGCGCGAGTGATGAACTGGCAACCTGCGCCAATTGGCGCGACTGCCAGGCTAGAAACCACGCCAATCAAGCCAACCATGAAAAGATGAAAAATTCAGAAAAGAAAAGGTCAGATCTGATCCTCTGGGGGCTGAACAGGGGTTTTACACCAAAAAAAGGCGAACCAAAAGAGCTGATCAAGCAAGAACAGTCAAGAATCGACCAAAAAGATAAGATAATACTCCAAATCAATGATCCCCAGTGGAGTCGCCAATTTTTTGTAGAGGTAAATCCCCTCTGCAGACAGAGGCAATCCCTACTAGCCCAGATCAGGTCTAGCAACAATCGTATCACATTAAGGTGCAAGTTCCTAATTGCAATAAACCAAATGGCGAAGGAGGCTTACCTTGAATCTAATGTTGTTGTTCGTAGAGAAGATGGCGCTCCCGTTTCCTTGCTCCAGCAGATTGCAATCCTCTCGCTTGCCGCGATCGAACACCTGCACACACAAGAAACACGCCAAACACAAGCATAAAACCCCAATATATGAAATTATGTATCAGTCAAAGAGGACACAACTCATGATCATAATGAAAAATGTGAGTGGAACCATAACCAATAGTCACTTATCATTAATTCATCAAAGGAAAATACAACCTGGCTTTGACGCTGAACCTTCCTTCGGCGGGTCGTCAGCGGAATATGTCTCGGTAAAGCTTGTCGGGAATAGGGACAAGCCTCTCTCTTCGATCGTTAATCTCCTTGCTATGGATTTGGCACTATGAGGACTATCAAAGCTCTTGCATCATTCTTTAGGCTATGAAGGCTCTTGGAGATTCAAGCATTCGGCCCTTCAGCTATTCAGCCCTTCAGCCCCTTCATCAATGGATGAAGGCTATATTTATAGAGGAGAGGAGGAGGTTGGGATCCCTAAAATAGTAGAAGGGAGGCCTTATCCCTTGGGAGGTTCCCCATAAGGTGGAAACAAGAGGCCAAAGGAGGAAGGCTATGGTTATTCAGTCAAAATTACTCCTCATGAATCATCCACGAAGTTGTTGTAATCGAAACTTCGCCTCTTTTTTTTTTTAAATTTCCAAAATCAGATTGGCGTGGGTGCTTAACTAGGACAGAGCACCAATTGGCATGGGCTTAGTGTTAATTTTCCTCATTGGCGCGAGTACATAAAGGGATACCAGCGCCAATGCAAAAACATGTGTTTTTAGGGGTCTGCTCAGGAAATGATCAACATAAGGAATGTTGTCCTCATGGAAAGGGATGCAATGATGGTATTTGCAAGGCATGAAACTGCTTATTGGTCACAGAAATGACCCTCCAATGGGAGATATGGGGATTGCAGGGACGGTGACAAATTAATGTGTAACAGCTAGTACGGACTTGTGCTCCCCATACCATCGTGTATATAAAGGGAGACCCCACTAGGTTGCAATCCTTTATCCATAGGAAGTCGATTATGCAACCTTTTACCCATGATACACCAGACACAACATTCAGGGAGATTACCTGCACGTACGTCAAGTCCTTGGTTGATTTGTCTTTCATTTTTTAACCAAGGTGTATATGGCAGTTCACAAATATCTGGTACACCCATTTGCCTAGATTACCAGAGTAGTCATTTCGATATTTACTCACTCCAATAAATTTGAAAATATCATCAAGTGCTTTTCCTTTCATGCTTGTTTCCAAACTGAAAGAGATAGAGTCATCTTTTACTCATTTTTTGACTCTTAAAATATGAAACAGTAGAGTTTTGTTTCAATGTTTTAAAAATTAACTACCCACGAAATATTCCTGGTTAAAGTTAGTTTCCTTAGGGTATTGTTTTGGGTCGTTTCTGATGAATTTTTTTTTGGAGTTCACTAACCAAGGAATCCCCTCCAATGGGAATCCTGGTCATTTTCCTACTTTTGGGAATGTTGGTGCTCCTTATTTGGCAACTTTGTCCCTTCTTGGGTTAATTGTTGGGTTGCCTGTTTGGTTGTTTTCAACCTCTGTGGTCCCGAATGTCTCGACTGTTGTTCAATCAGTTCCTCCGCTTGAACAACACCATGTTGATTCAAAGGTGGACCTCTCCCATTCTTCACCTATTTCTTCGTCCTCCTCTTCTACTTCGCCAAGTGAAATTATGGATTCTAGTAACCAGGTGGCTAAGAAGAAGAAGAAGAAGAAGACAAAGAAGAAGAAGTCCGATAAGAGAGAGGCTAAGGCTGCAACTACTGCTTCTAAAACATCTCCTCTTGATAAACCTTCCAACCCTCAGCAGAAAGGTAATTTCCCTTGCATGTTGTGCCAGGGAAGCCATCTTCTTCGAGATTGCCCTAGCATTCCCAAGGTGCTTGAAGTATGGTCCAATGGTCTTCCGTTGTTGCCTTTGGCTTCTGGGAGTCAGGTTGGGGGCACGTCTTTAGCTCGTGCGGGTAAAGCTCTTAAGTTTCAAGGTAAGCTCACCAATCCCTATAAGTTGTGTGAAGAGCACCATGCCATTCACCTTTGTTCATATATGGATGAAGCCAAGAGAGTTTTGGACAACCCGACTGTTTCTGCGCCATGCTTTCCGATTGGTTACAAACAACTATATTTGAATCCTTCACCAACTGATGCCTCGATCAATCAAGAGTCATCCTTGGTTGATCCCGCTCCCCCGGAAATTCACCATCATGAATCCATATATGACCAACCATTGGTCGTGGGATCGGTCGAGCTGGCCTCATCTGCGGTGCACCAGGTCTTTTCCGTTGAGAGTGGATCTCATATCCCTCATGTTCTTCTTGTTTCTGCAGATTCCTCAGACTTGGAGAAATATTCTCTTGTCCCAATACCTCAAGAAGCTGCTCCTCCACCTCCCGTGATGGAGGTCCCGGAGGATGCCCCTCCCGACTCCATGATGGAGGTCGTGAAGGATGCTCCTTCTTCTTCCGTAACACTAGGGGAAGACCATATTCCTTCGATGGTAGCCCTTCCGAGTAGTTTAGTCGCTTCCTTTGATTGGAATCGATTTGCAGGATACCGCCTTCTGTCTTACGTACCTTTTGAGATCACGGTGCAGGCCTCCCATCTGGTCGTACCCAACACCATTATAGATGAAGGCACGTCTGTTAGTATTATTTCTTGCAATACTTGGCAAGCTTTTGGTTCGCTGGCACTTGTGCCTATTACATAGAATATGTTGGCATTTAACAGAGGAACTAGTCACCCGTTAGGGATCCTTCCGAAGTTACCTGTTACTTTGGGAGGGAAAACTGTCCATATGGATGTGATGGTTGCTCTTGGCCCCCTGGACTTTAATTTACTCCTAGGCTGCAATTATACTTATGCCATGGGAGCACTTGTCTCCTCCCTCTTTCGTGTGATATGTTTTCCGCACCAAGGTCGGATCGTGACCACCGATCAACTTGCGTTATTTGGTCCTAATATGGAAGTTAGTCAACCATCATCCCTGTCGATTCTTTATCCACCGGTTGTGTCATCCCCACCGCAGGTCAATTATGTGGCAACCTATCCCGTTCCCACATTCAGTGATAGTACCATTATGCATTAGGTGCTGGGGGCATTGGGTCCTGATTTCCAAGATGTTGTTCTCCCATCCGGTGCGGAACTCTTGGAAGCCATGAATTCTTATTCATCATGATGATTTGTATTTGGAGTAGAGTTCGTTTTCTTGTGTCAAGCTCGTTAAAAAATGAAACAAGGTGTTCGGAGCAGAGTTCATTTTCTTGTGTCAAGCTCCTTAAAAAATGAAACAAGCTCGGCGGAGCAGGGTTCTTTTTCTTGTGTCAAGCTCCTTAAAAAATGAGACAAGGTGTTCCAAGGATAGTTTGTCTTCTGTATCAACCTCGTTAAAGAATGAAACAAGGTAATTTTAGGATAGTTCTTTTAATGTGTCAACCTCGTTAAAAAAATGAAACACGTTCTTGTTCAATTCGAGTCTTTGTTTAGATCTCGTAAAATCCTAATCGAGTCTTTCTCTTGATCTCATAACTTGAACCTTCACTCCATCTGCCTTTCATATGGATTGAAGCTTGGGGGGCATGTACCTCGAATTGAGTCACCATGTTGGGGGCATGCTTACGTTTTTGAAGCACAGTTTATATTTGTTTCAAGCTTGTGTAAAAATGAAACCAACTTCAAGCAAAGTTTTCTGATTTCAAGCTTGTCTAAAAATGAAACCATTCCCATTTTACCTCTCGTGATTGCCATTTTATTAGCCTGTTTTGCCAGATGAGCCTTGGTTTTCTCATTCCATTGTCACTATCTGCTTAGCCGATCATATGCTTTCACTTGATTGTTTCACCCATTCCTAAGAAACCCCTGCGATGAGTGGTCTTGTTAGCCAACCTCTTGACCTTTATCTTGTTCTGAGAAGTTCCACTATCAGCGGAACTAGTTTCTGCCCTTTATACCACCCGTTCCTCCTGGAGGAGTCACCTTTCAGCTCTTTTCTGACTCTCTAAAATTGAAAAGATTACCGAGACGCTTGTTGTTTTGAACTCGTTAAATGGCTATGAAGCGACATCTACCCAGTATACGTTTACCCATTTTTCGGGCTGGGATAGATTATTTACAAAAAAGGAATACCCTAGCCTATCGCGACTAGGAGGTTCTCTCAGATATAGTTTTCTACCTTTTTGGATCTGTGGGACTATCTACGAAAAGGGACTGTTGGAGTTTTCTTTTCCACTGTCTTTTCAAACTCTCTAAACATGAAAAGACTTTGAGTTCTTCCTTTGTCAGACTCGTTAAAAACTGATGACATCGAACTCTGTCATTACGACGTTACTCAAGTTCCTCCTTCCTAAGGCTCGTTAAATGTACTAGGTTGGATTTTTCCAAAGGAAAAACTTATATTGCAAGCATATGCTATCCCCTTCAAGCTTGTTTCTAAAAATAATTGGGGTACTCACCAGAAATGGCAGGGGAAAATGGAGCCAGTATCACCGTCGTGTCGGAAATATGTCGCTCTTGAACATGGCACTTGTCTGCATTCGTGTTGGGTTGGGGATATCTCATATCGTTTTCTGCTTGCTTCCATGGTTTTGGGTAATCCTTTTTGACCGCTCATCTACTCTTTGCCACATCATCATGACCTCAAATCCTTTGATGTCAAATACTGCCAAATCCACTGTCGTGTCACCGATATGTTCAAGAGAAGTTGGCCTCTGCAATTTTCAACCTCCCTCTGATTCTCTACTGATCTTGATTTGCAAACATCATGTTCCTCTCTCTCACGTCGATGATGTGGGAAACACTATGCCCCACCTTCGATCAAGGTCACTTCCTGTCGATTTCATCTCATTCTCCGAGAAGTTGATCTAGAGACTCCCTTCAGGTACCTTGGAGCCTGCATGCCTCAATGGCAGGTTCTTCGCATTCGATGCAAGGTTTTCCTTATTGGCCTTCGATGGGATAATTCTGCATGTGTTCGATGCCAGCTCACTGTTCACATTTGGTGGATTGTACCTATAGTACCTTGAGGGCCATCCTCATTATTGGTGGTTCCTCTTGTGTCTGTTAATGACTTTCATTATTGGCTGGTAATCAGACAATGTTCTTTCATGTTCAACTTCATCTCACTTATTCACATGCTCAGACTTGTACTCTGTTCGGGTCAAGATGGAGCGCAAGACCCTGGATTTTGTCTGATGAAATCCAGGCTATGGATTCTTTGTGGATTTTCATGATTGGTTACATGAATCATTTGATTGGATGGCTGCGACCATACCTGAGTCTACTTGTTGATCCTTCTTTACTAGATGGCTGCATCCATACCTTGGATCCCGGTTATTGTACACTCTATTATGGATGGCTGCACCCATACCACATATCATGTGTTAGAGATATCAGTTGTATTTTTATTTGCAGGTCTTTCGACGACAGTGTTTTCAGTTGGGCGCGTTCTCATAAAGCATTTCACCCCTCCCCCTCTCTCAGACGTCATGCTTTAGGGGGCATCTGTTACAAAGTAATTTTTCACTGTCCCTGCAATCCCCATCTCACCCATTGGAGGGTTGTTTCTGTGACCAATCAGTAGTGTCATGCCTTGCAAATACCATCATTGCATCCCTTGCCATGAGGACAACATTCCTTCTGTTGATTATTTCCTGAGCAGACCACTAAAAACACCCGTTTTTACCTTGGTGCAGGTAGCCCATTATTCCCTCGCGCCAATGAGGAAAATTAACATAGAGCTCGTGCCAGTTGGCACTCTGTCCCAGTTAAGCACCTGCACTAATCTTCTTATGGAATTTTTTATAAAAAAATAGGCAAAGTTTCGATTACAACAACTTCGTGGATGAGTCATAGGGGGTAGTTCGACTGAATAACCACGGCCTTCCTCCTTTGGCCTCTTGTTTCCACCTTATGGGGAAACCTCCCAAGGGATAAGGCCTCCCTTCCACTATTGTAGGGATCCAAAAATCCTCCTCTCCTCTATAAATATAGCCATCTTCCATTGATGTGATGGGTGGAACAGGTTAGAGCTGAAAGGTTGAAGGTTTGAACATGTTCTAGTTGAACTTGTAGCAAGGAAACTATAGCCGGACAACCTTTGAGAGCCAAGCCGAAGAGAGAGAGCTTCGTCCAGATTCCCAACAGACTTTTTCGAGACACGCTCCACTATTAGCTCCACCGAAGGAAGATCATAGCGTCAGAGCATTTGGTTGTAATCTCCCTTTTGTCATTTATAATATAAGCGACTCTGATTTTGGTTCCACTTCATTTCTTTATGCAATGCAATGCATTATATCCTCTTTGACTGATATATGGTTACATGCTTTAGATTTTATGTTGTATGTCATTGTTTCCTTGCATGTGTACAAGTGTTCAGACGTGTCGAACGAAAGGATCGTGATCTTTCAAGCGAGGGACGAGAAACATCACCTTTTCTTCAACGACAACTGCGTGGGATTTGAGGTAGACTACTTATTGCAAGTTTTGTCTTTTTATAACTAGGAACCAGCGTCATTGCATGACTTGATTGTTGCTAGACCTGATCTAGGCTAGTAGGGATTGCCTCTGTCCGCAGAGGGGATTTACCTCTTCAACATTTTTCAACTCACAAGCCTTCCCTGGGCGCCTCAAAGAGGTTTTCACCCAAGGATATTTTATTTATATATTTTCTCTTTTCTCTTTTTATGCTCTAGGATCGCCTCATGGAGGTTTTCAACCCAAGGGTTGGCCTCAGATGCCTCATAGAGGTTTCCACCCAGGCCTCTTTATTTATTTTATTTTATTTTTATTTTTTCTTTCTCTAGCAAGGTGAGGGGATGGAAACTGTGGAACTTCCAATGACATTCACCACCCTATTGATTAAATTTATAAACTCAGCCTTAGATAGGGGCTTCTTGTACATTTTTATCCTATAACCATTGAAAAGCAGAGGGATCCCCTCCTCATCTAGGGTTCTGATCTAAACAACCCCATTGTCATGGAATTTATCCACTCAATAAGGTCATAGCCACCTGGTCATTAGTTTTCTTTTGAAGTCCTTGAATTTGTATTCATAGAGTAGTGCCCAATCTCCTTCCTAAAATGTATTTTCTTTGATGTGCTTGTCATACCAAATTTTCCTTTGCAGTTGTATTACTTCTGTGTGAAGGAGGTCCTACATTTTGAATTCATCCAAACCATTTAGCTGCAAAAACCTTTCGTGGTGTGCCACTATGATGTCCAAGTCCAACTGAGCTGCCATTCTCAGGGTGTTGTAATCAAACTCAATGGAAATCAAAGCTTTATTCCCATAAACTGTAGAACTTATATAGAAACTCTATACCAATGGATTCAATTTGATATTATGATGTACTAAAATAAGATACTGAATCCTTCTACTATATTTTCGGAATATAAAACAAGATTGCTCAATCATATGCAAGTAAGAGAAAGAGATTGTCAATCACACAACACAAGATTTTCTTGGGGAAATCACCTTCTTAAAACCTCTCAATAATATATTTTACATAGTCAAAGAATCATGAAACAATAAAATTCTTTCTCACACTGAGAAAATCCTGCACTCTACCAATCATCTCACCCTGATCCTACACAAAACTAACTAGCAATTCTCAGGAAAAATTGACCAACACTTAGCGAATTTTCAGCCCCTGCTTAGCCCAGCCTTTCTCATGCAATCCCTAGGTGAATAATCCCTATTAAACAGGATAATCAACCTTCCTTGACTGTGCAATCCATCATGAGCCTTCCTATGACTTTATAATTGCGCCCAAGAAATTTTCTAATAATATAACTGATAGTTATGGTCCCTTTAACCTCTATCTCAACTGGGTCTTCATCAGAATTTACGTGCATGCAGCTGTTAATAGAGAATCACCAGTTATCTAATTGATCACTACTTGTGAATTAATTATAATTTAATTCACTAGACCTCTCACTAATTCTTCACTCAGTTAGAACTAGTTAAATTGATTTTAACTCAATTAATTTGAGTTAATTGATTACAAATGCACCACACTAGTGCATTAATTGCAAATAGACCCCCAAAATAATAGAATCACTCTACATGCCTCACCTTTGACCCTAAAATTGAATTTATTGAGATAACTTAGTCTTTCTGACTTAGTTAACTGATACAAGTTGTTATGAGATGAAATTATAGTTTATTTTCCAATTTATTTAAGGGATAAATAAATTAGATGCCCACATTTAGCACCAATGTGTAACTGAATTCCTCACCAATGTGTGACTGGAATCCCACACTAGTATGTGGTCAATTTTTTTCCTTTTTGGATACCAATTTCACTACTTCTTGTTGCAAATTTCAACACTCCCTCTCAACAAGAAATGAATTCAATCTATCCCAATCCAGTACCTTTGGAATGTTCTGCATGCAACACTTCTCTAGTGTAGTTTGCACATGTAACTCCTGAAACTGAATAGCCTCCGAAAAACTAAATTAGTATGATGCATCTGTCATCTGAGTCTTATGACTGGTACTAGTTACTGAATTTTCTACTGAATCTCTTCACTACTGCTAACATCTGCATACGTGCACTTTGCACTGCTGCCAATTTTGATCTGCGCTCCAATATTTGACATTTGTCACTTTGATTTCTATCTTCCTAACATCCAACTGCATCAATCCAACCGATCCTTCCAAATACTGTTGTATTTTGGGCTCCTCGTAGCCAAGTTCGACCCATGAGACACACAATCTCAATGAACCTTGCCCAAATGTCTTCTTGAGATAATACTTGCAGATCGCCCCACCTCACACCTGGAGGTATAGATGCATGTACTCCCTCTGCCCTTATGTATCACAATTTCCCCCTCCTAGAGGTCTCTAATTGAGTGGACTCTTCCACTCAGTCTCTTCTTTTCTTCTCCAATTGTGGCTACTCCAAAACCTTCTGAGATTGCTTCTGAGGCTACATGTTGAGAGATAATTTCTCCCTATCAACCACCAAGTTAGTAACCACTGCTTTGCTCCTCAAAGCTTTGCATGCATTCTCAACCTTGAGAGCATACAGGTTCTTGACTCTTACACTGATCTATTTCTCATGTCTCGTGTCTATGTGTCTAAGGAAAACATTTCCTTTTCTAAACATCAAATCATAACCACTGTCTTCCAATACTTCTACAAAGATAAGATTCTTCCTTAAGCCTGGAACATACAAAACATCTACTAGTATAAGAGGGGAGCCAAAATCCCTCTGAAAGGTAAATGTACCTATTCCAGTCATGTTATACCTCCCATCGTCTCCAAACTCTATGTTCTACTGGAGGTCCTTTTGCTCCAAGTCACTGAAGAGATCTCTATTCCCCGTCATATGGAACGAGACACCGTTGTATAGATACCACATGCATCCCATTAAAAATGTTGTCCATGCATGAAATGAGAGTAAAATCAAGCTTGAACTATGAATCCAATGCTTCACCCACTGCAACTATGGGATCCTTCTTGCTTGCCTTCTTCTGTGGACAATTCAAAGTATAATTCCCATGCTGGTGATAGTGAAAACATATGACCTTGGACAAGTCTCTTTCCCTCTTCACCTTGGGACTTATTTACCTTGAATTTCTTTCATTTTCTGACTAATGCCCAATCTTCTTCTTTGTTGGTGCTATAGGTCCCGTCTCTGGTGCTCCACCTTATATCTTCTATTACCAATTCAGACCACAAATGCTCCCAGTCTGGTAACTTCTCCCTACCATTCACAAAGTCCTGGTAACTATGCCAGCTCTTGGGAAGGCCTATAAGTGCTAGGATCACCAATTCATCATTGGCTATGGTCACACCAACACTTCCAAGCTCATCTTGACATTTTTTAAACTTTGCCAAGCATGTTGGAACTGTCTCACCCCCCTCCTTTAACTTTATGATCTTGTCCTTCAGAGCCAAATTCCTTTGGTCGTTGTTGTTATGAAACAAATCTGTCAAGGCCTTCCACATATCATATGGAGTCGCCTTCCCATGGATACTTGAGACAATATGATCTTGAACTCCCTCTAACAAGATCCTTCTCACCTTTTCTACCTTCTTTTGCCATGCATCAAGAAGTTGGGCATATGCTGCTGTGGGCTTGCGAATATCAGAATCTATGAATTCCTTCAACTCGTTGTCCTCCAACACTGCCTCCATCATGCCCTTCCATGTAATATAATTCGAATTTCCCTCAAGTGCATATTCAAGTCTCAAGCCATTGAAAGACATATTTATATGTTGTTGTATCATGAAGAATAAATCTACAAATTTGAACCTGCTCAAGACAAACTCAAATTATTCTCTTCTATTCTAATTCCTGGGGATCTCATACCATGTATAAATTATATAGAAAATCTATACCAATGGATTCAATTTGATCTTTTGATGTACTAAAACAATATACTGAATCCTTCTACTATATTTTCAGAATATAAAACAAGATCGCTCAATCACATGCATGTAAGAAAAAGAGATTATCAATCACACAACGCATGATGTTATTGGGGAAAGAACAAGCTCAAAACCCTTATATCATATATTTTACATAGTCAAATAATCATGAAAAAATACAATGCATTCTCACACCGAGAAAATTCTTCACTCTATCGATCATCTCACTCTAATCCTGCATAAAACTAACTAGTAATTCTCAGGAAAAATTGACCAACACTTAGCCAATTATCAGCCCCTGCTTAGCCTAGCCTTGCTCACATATTCCATAGGAAAATAATCCCTATTAAATAGGATAATCAACCTTCCTTGACTACAAAATCCATCATGAGCCTTCATGTGACTTTATAATTGAGCTCGAGCAATTTTCTAATAATACAACAAATAGTTATGCTCCCTTTAACCTCTATCTCAACTAGGTCTTCATCAGAATTTACATGCATGCAAATATTAATAGTGAATCATCAATTATATGATTGATCACTACTTCTGAATTAATTCTAATTTAATTCACTGGACCTCTCACTAATTCTTCCCTCATTTAGAACTAGTTAAACTTATTTTAACTCAATTAATTTGAGTTAGTTGATTACACATGCACCACACTAGTACATTAACTGAAACTGGACCCCAAAAATAATAGAATCACTCTACATGGCTCAACTTTGACCCTCAACTCAAATTTATTGAGCTAACTCAATATTTCTGACTTAGTTAACTGATGCAAGTTGTTTTGAGATGAAATTACAATTTATTTTCCAATTTATTTCAGGGATAAATAAATTAGACGCCCACATTTAGCACTAATGTGTAACTTAATTCCTCACCAATGTGTGACTGGAATCCACACTAGTATGTGGTCGATTTTTATCCTTTTTGGATGCCAATTTCACTGTTTCTTGTTACAAATTTCAACAAAACTAGATCATATGGAGTAAACCCTGTGGCTATCTTCCAAGTGGTATTGTAAGCCCAAGTGGCTTCCACCAATATGTATGCCCGATATTTCATGTTGCTGCTCACAACCTTGGTGAGGATGTTCTCCAAAGTTCTACTTGTCACTTCCACCTGGCCATTTTCTTGAGGATGATAGGCAGTGGAAGTCTTGTGCTTTATCCCGTGCTACCTCATGAGGTTCTCAATATAATGAGATGTAAATTGAGCCCCCTGATCAAGGACTACCTCTCTGTGGTATCAAAATTTGTAGAACACATTCTCTCTAAAAAAAATCAGCCACCCTCTCTTCTGTTGCTACCTTCACAACCCCTATTTCAACCCACTTGGTCAAGTAATCGATGAAAAATATGATATACCTCTTCTGCTCGAATGGTGGATCAATGGTTACAATGAAGTCCATGCCCCATGTAAACATTGGAAAATCGCATAAGAAAAATACATTAGAAAATGTCAAGCATAAGGTACAAACAAAGATTTATAGGGAAGAAATACATTATAGGAGTTGAAAATTTTAACTTTTTCTAAGGTTAAGCAGGAGAATTTAGTAAACTGCGCACAGGAAGCCCTAAGCCCAGGCGATCATTGCAGATTTTTATTTGATATCCGTGAAGATCATTGCGGCTATCCCTCAAAGATCCGTGCGGTCCTGAGGATGCAGCAAGTCACCATCTGAGACCACTTGGCACACTTGGAGAAAAATATTCTCACTCAAGCTAGCCAAGTACAGCTGCCTTGGAGCCACCTTGAGGCTTTAGTGCAACACATAAAGGAATCATACCCCCAATCTTGTGTCAACATCCATCTTGTACCAAGATAAGGAGGGAAATTTTGAAATTTGTCTATAAAAGCCAGCCATGGGAAGAGAAACATGAGAACACATTGTTATGCTAGCGAAATTTCTTAGAAACAAACCAACTTTTGTTGTCCAGTAGCAAGAGCATTGGAAGGATTCATTTGTTGACCATCCAACACCTCAATCCAAGAGAGAAGAGTTCGCCATGTGTCCGTCGATCTACCATCCTTCGAGAGGGAAGAGAGGCTTTTTGAAAGCTTGAGGGGAAGAGACCCCCTTGTCTTGGATATTGGAGCTCTGTAGCTCTAAGGATCCACTACAAGAGATTTAACATTATATCTTCTACTACTAAAAGCACCTAATAAAGGGAGAGAGCTCTCCATTTTTGAGTTATTAGTGTGTTTTATCGATTGAGCATGTTCTCTTACATGTTATTTTGTTTTTATTTATTTATTTATGTAGCATGCTATGTTTCCATTTAACTTAGTTTATTACATGTTGAACTTGTTCCACTAACTTTTGAAAAACCAATTGACCTTTGAATTACTTGTAGGAAAGAAACCTCCCTATTAAGCACAATTTATTTCGTCTACCCATGCGTTAAATACACTACAACAGGAATGGAGACTCCACTAGATTCTTTCTTTTGAGCTAATGGTTGTTGATGCAGGTCCTCTCTCCTACTCAGACTTGCTGCAAAATCACTCCTAATTCCTCTTAGCAATTTTCAGTCACCCTTAGTGAGAAATTTGGCTCAAATAAGGCGGATTTTTTTATTCTTCGTAATCCATGCGCATACAGTTCAGACAGACATGCGGTCTTCATGCCTATGCGAAGATAAGCCAAGTGGTAGGGAGTGAGCTTAATTTTCACTGTTTTTTTCTCAATTTTTTTGCAGTTGTAAGGTGTTGGAAACCCATAATAAATTTTCCATCACCATGCTGTGGTATTTCATGACTAGTTAGGGCACTTTTTGTTGGAGTTTAGCCTAACAAATAGCTTATCTTAATTTTAGTTTTCTATCATTGCAAATCACACATAGTTTAAGTAGGGGAAAGTTAGTGGCCTTCAATACACATATGCTATACGAACAAACAATTTGTTGGTAAAGATACCAAACACATAGAGTAATTAGTAGAAAATTAAGTGGCCCATACATGCACACATCTTTAGCTAATTCTTATTTTTTCATTTTTTTCATTAAATTAGTTGAATTTTTGCATGAGGATTCGGGACCAGGACCAAATTGTTGAAAATAAAGAAAGTAATATCTGCCACCCTTGCACCTCATGGTGGGCCTGGGTATTCGTATGAACACTTTATTAAGATAATCGATCTCTCTATAGTGAAAAACTTAGTCTAACTAGGCAAGGTGTAAGCGGCCCATAATCCGCTTATCGTTTATTTTTGCAAGGAACAATCACACATAGCGTAATTAGAGAAGGATTATAAAGGATCACCACATATCCACATCTCATAACACTTGTGATTGTACACTCCAAATCACACACAAAGCATCGGTAAGCATCGGACCAAAAAGAACCCAGTGTGTTGGGAACTTTTTCCTCTTCTTACAGTTTCTTCACCAAGGTACACCCTAAGAAAATTTAGACTCTCTAAAAATAACCACTAATTGAACTCACTGAATTCTCCCCACAGGGGCCATAAAATAAATTATAGTTCAGGTTAGGACCATCGGGGGTAAGCATCCAATAATCCATCGTGGTCATTCTACATTTTGAAACACAAATTTTGATTTTTTAGGGAGCTTAAAATTTGTTTATCCGCCCACGGAACAAATACCTGAGCGTTACCAGAGACCTATTTCAGAGGGGGTTAATCTTAGGCCCAATGCGTGCGGTACTTTCTGGGGCTACCTGACCCATCTAGTGCTTAGTACTAGTATTTGAATACCAAGAAACTCAAGACTTAAAGGCTCACGTGGGATGATGGTACTTTAGTGGCCAAATCTAGGGCATCCTTCCCTATAGGTGATGGTGCAGGAATCACTAGATCCTCTTACCATTACCTTAGTTGATTCTTTGGCTACTGGAAGGCATCGCCAGTTCTTTCAGGACGTTAGCCCATTACCCATCAGAATACATCTTCACAAGGCCCAGTTGCATTTGAGAGTGTAAGGACGATTAGGTATTTTTAGGATTTTTAGTATCATATGCAAAACAACCAAACCATATTTTTTTCTTGCTTGATCAAATAGTATTAATATAAAAGAAAACTTAACTCTTATTTTTTCACTTTGTTTTATGTATGTGATCATATTCTCTTTGATAATAATCTTCCTTCTCTCAATAACCCAAAAACATTTCCAGGATTAAGCTATTCCACCATAATGAACCCAACGGGACCTCGTCGATCTAGATGTTTTTTGGACCTCCCCCCATTAGAAGGACGAGTGCCAGGTCGTTCGCCATTTATGCGTCAAAGATGACACACCACCACCATTATCAGTTCATCCTTTATTGAGGAATATATGGCTGGAAACCCCCAAGGGTCACACAACACCACACCAGTGGAAACCCCAACAGGGTCACCACAGTCAAATCCTCCCACAACGCCTAGAGGGAAGAGGAGCGCTACCCCTTCGGGGAGTCGGCATAACACTTAGTAGGGTACATCATAGGGTAATATTCCCTAGGTAGCTCCCATAAACCATTACACTCAGACACCTCTGTTTCCATAGTGCACAATGGCAGTCAATACTCAGTTACTCTTTTTAGCATCATTAAATCTTCCATATCTATCAAAGCTAACTAATGACCCCATTGAACATAGCCTTAATTGGCTCGCCCATGCCCACGAGGCTCTCCTTGGACATACCAAATTTCGAAGGGAAGCAAGTGGAAGACCCTGGAAATCATATTATGACTTTCCACATATGGTATTCATCCAATAGTATTATTGACGATACTATTCGACTGAGACTGTTTCATCGCACCCTAATTGTGCCTGTCGTGAAATGGTATGTTGAGCAGCCTTCTACTTTGCATGGAACCTTTAGTGTCCTCACTACCACGTTCCTCAATTATTTTCAGCTACCCAATGACCATGATTTGAGGATGGAATTGTTGTCACATTTTAGGCAAATGCTAGTTTCCATGTATCAAACCATATCCAAGAATGGCGGAGACGTCGTAGTTTGTGCAAAGCCAAAATCAGCGATAGAGTTTCACTGGACCTGTTTTTGAAAACTCTCACAATAGAGATCTCAAAAGCTGTGGCGACACAAGGACCTACCTCTAAGGAGGATGCCATTTGAAAATACCAGCAGCTCAAACTCATCTATACCGAGTCAAGATATATCTATAATTTCCTGCCAAACGCTCCACGCCTACAAACTTATAGAGAATTTCTAGCCACTGAATACTACAGACGGCTTGATTAGGTCATTGACCCAAGGTCACCTAGGAAATAGTATCTAGTACCCAAGATATTTGTATGATTCTACCCTAAACATGATTCAACCTGGCTACCACCAAAGTCAATATGCACCTTTGTAGAATATGAAGAATAGAGTGTCATGATACCACCAACAATAGGGAGGCTTGTACCCTCCCTCGCAGGGGACACAATACTCAGCTAGGAATGTTGATGGAAGAGATCCATCAGCAATCCTACACCAACCAGGGACAAGGGAATTTGGTTGCCTTGTTATCTTGAGTTGTCAAAATTTCCACTTAGGGAGTTACCAGGCATGTCGAATACTGCAGATGGTTTGATCGGGTCATTGGCACAAGGTCACCTAGGCAGCAGTAATAAATACCTGGGATACTCAGGGAGTTACTAGGTGCATTGAATACTACGAACAGTTTGATTGGGTCTTTGGCCCAAGGTCACCTAGGCACCAATAATCAATATGTAGGATACTCAGGGAGTTACCAGGAACGTCAAATATTGTAGACGGTTTGATTAGGTCTTTAGCCCAAGGTCACCTAGGAAACAATAATCAATACCCGGGATACTTAGGGAGTTTCCAAGTACGTTGAATAATGTAAACGGTTTGATCTAGTCTTTGGCCCAAGGTCACCTAGGCAGCAGTAATCAGTACCTAGGATACTCATACGATTCTACTCAGAATGTATCACAACCTGGCTATCGTGAAAGTCACCCCAACACTCATATACTAGACAGGGACAAGGGAAATAATATCCCCCATTCCCTGAACATAATGGACCACTACCACAACATAATGCGTTGGTCAATCTAGTGCAACCTTCCCAAGCTCATCAGTAACCATAAAACCAGGAGAATTATGACAATCCTCCAAATGCTGCAAAAAGGAAGCCATGGAAAAAATAAAATGGAGATCCTGGACAGGGGGTAGTAGCCATCACTGACCCTCGTGATCTGAGTCTGGGGGCAACCCAAAAAAAAATCAAAACTAGAAGCCAAGTAACAACTCCCAAGGGAAAACATAAGCTCAAAGTATCTGATCACAGAACCACAAGAAGCACAGTGATAAAAACTTCATCATGGTCGATATGGACCTCATAAATCCATATTTCAGACACAATCATTTTCGAGCCCCATGCCCACCGTCTCCACAACACAGTTCAGGTACGCTCTATCTTTTTTCTTTGAATTCAAGTTATTTCAAATATATTTGTATGAAAAAAATGATTTTACTTGAGGTATTGGCTGCAGGTATTGCATGCACGCCAAATCACTATATGCCCCAGATAATAAAGGTACAAGAGTAGGTATCATTCTACCTGTTACACCATTTTTTGGTCATCTAACCTATTATCATTAGATGGACCCAAGTACACCATGTAAGACCAGTTTTACCCTAAGTAAAACTGCTTTCACTATGTTAAAATAGGAAACCCCAAAAGGAAATATTAAACAAACCTATGTTTGTTTGATTTTCCTCATGGAATAATTAATTAAACCATAATTTAATTATTATTCCCAGTCATGTTTAACCCAAAATCAAAGAAATTAATTAGATAAACCTTTATTTATCTTATTATTTTCTAGGAATAATCATTTAAACCTTATTTAGATGATATTCCTTGTTATATATGACCCAATCACCCATAAATAATTAAATAAATCACTATTTATTTAATTATCTTTCAACCACTTCCTTAAATAATTAAATGAATCATTATTTATTTGATTATCTTCTAACCGCTTCCTTAAAAAGATAAATAAATCATTTATTTATTTATTTTTAACAAATTAAGGGATTTGACCCAAGTCAAATACCTTTTCCCTCCAACAAATATAATAAAATATTCCATAAAAAGTGGATCTAGATCTGGTTAACCCATGCACCAAAATCTAGAATGACCCAATATTTTGTTATAAATAGGAGGGTTTTTCCTACCATTCTTCACCTTTTGTTGCCTATTAGATCACTCTGGATCTATACACTTGGTCGCACATCTCCATCATTTGCTCCCATTTAGCTCTACTCTTTGCATTGGGTTTTCTACATCAACTAAAGAGAGAAATCTTAGATCTGAAGTGCTGAGGACTTCCAAGAACCCATCCCACTGAGGGGAATTGGATACTCCTTCTAGTTTTCCTCACAGGTGCCCCATTAATACAAAAATTCTTTCAAAAAATTGTTCTTGTCTTGTCTATTGGTATATGGAGCAAACCCTTGTTTGTACTGCTTAATGTCTTTCCAAACATAGATCTGGTATTTTGCAGCTCTTCTCTTGTCTAACTAACCGCAGATCTGAAGATATTGGCAACCAATTTTGTTGTTAGGGCTATTATTTATGCGTAGCTAAAGTGGTCCTTTTTCGTACACTTCGACAAAGGATTCATACTAACAAATGGCGACTCCACACGGGTTTTAAATTACGACCGCTGTCGTTTTTCATATTCCTGCATATCCGGCTACTTCAGACCCTAGGGCTTCTTTTCAGCTGTTTATTTTTCCTATTTTTATGTTGTTTTTCTCACATAAAACCCTAAAACATTAAAATTTCTAACTTCCGTGTGTTTCTGGCCCTATTGCGCAGGTAAGCGACACCAGCCGCAACTGAGACGACAACTTTTCTGAAAATCTGCCGTCGAGACAACCGGAACGCCGGAATGGGGGGTCGTATTTTTGCCCAAAAAGCGCGACACAGACCTGCGGTCGCACTTGCACTTGCTACACGACACACGCGAAAACGGAGTCGAGAAGTTGTGACACACGATTTTCGATGATTTTTTACACAATTTTTTTGGGTTACTGTGCCGTACATCGGGGTTTTCCGGCCTACGTCTCGGCCGCTTTGACCAAGTTCTGATCTGTTTTTACTCATCTAAGTGGGAACCTAGCCCCCTAGGGCTTTAGTACCCTCCACTTTTTGTGGAAGAGTTTTAGCTGTTTCAGCCGTCTGTTTTTCAGAGCTTCAGCCTCCTTTTTTCCAGATCTGTTCCCTCCCTTTCAGATCCTTTGAAATCAGCCTTTCTTCCTTTCAAATCACCTCTTGTCGTTTTGTTTGGACCTACTTTGAGGGCCTCCACCTTTCCCCCTCCGATTTTTTCTGATTTCCTTCCTTTTTCCAGCCACCTTGCCTCTGTCTCTTGGCTGTGATCTGCACCTCTTTTCAGCAGCTTTATCCTTTAGATCCCTGTCCCTTTTGACCTTAGATCTATTGGCCTCTTTTCCGTGTGTTTTGCCTAGATTTTTCCCTTTCTTTTCAGATTAGTTTTGAGAGACCCACCTTCTTGGGTTAGATAGATGCACAAGTAGTTGTTATTTTTCTGTTATTTCAGCATTATATACTGTTCTCTGTAGGTTTATTTTCAGTTACGCAGCACACTTTTTTCTTGCTCTCAAAACGGAAAGGGTTTAAAAATTAAAATTAACGCACGCCACACACCGACCCTAAGCGAAGAAGCGCCTGGTTAACACCGCCTGGCAAAGACTCTAAAATCAATTGTCACTGCACCTTTTCTGCCCTTGACCATAATTGATTATGTCCCTTTCTGCCCCTGTCGGTTTCCTTCTTCCTGTCACCGTCGCGCCCTGGCGGCGCCTTCCCGAGACTTCTTGGCCTTCATCTCTTCGGTCGATCGACCTCGCTTCTGACTCGCCGTCGTCGAGCTGGGCCCACCCCAGTCCTGGACTCGACTCCTCTCCGGGACGACGGTCCCTCTCCCCGTTCTCCCCCCGTCACCTCACTATGTCTTGTCCAGTAGCCCAACGCGAGCGAAGCCTTTTACCGACGCGGCCCTATTACTAGCGGAACCGCCACAGGAACTACCCCGGCCACCCCCGTGCTGCCGTACATTGCAAGCCTCAGCCTCCCCGATTTCCATCAGTTGATCAATGACCCCATTCACCACAATGCTAATTGGCTTGCTATGCCAACCAAGCTCCCCTCCGACATCCCTAAGTTTGAGGGCCTTAATGGCGAAGATCCAACCAATCATGTCCGATCTTTCCACATGTGGTGTTCCTCCAATTCCATTACCGATGACTCCATCCGTCTTCGTTTGTTCCAACGCACGCTCACCGGCGAAGCTTCTAAATGGTATGTCAAACAAGCCACCTCTACCCATACCACCTTTGAGACTCTGGCCCAAGCCTTTTTGTCGTACTTCCAGCTCCCTCTCCGATACGATACTGACACGGAGCTCTTGACTTCCTTCAAGCAATCCTCTTCAACACGCCTTTCCGCCCATGTTCAGGAATGGCGAAGAAGACAGAGCTTATGTCGAGCCCCTCCCTTCGAAGATCGGGTTTACATGGACTGGTTCCTTCGCACCCTTTCCGCTCCCATCGGAAAAGATGTCGCCTCTCACTTTCCTCAAACTGAAGAAGCCTCCCTCCAAATAGCCTTGAAATATGACCTGATCTATGCTCAATCTGGTTATGTTTATACCGTTCTTCCTGACCTCCCCAGGCCCGGTGGCGCTAACACCCCGGGGGCATCTCATTCCTCCGACGGTATCGTTGGAGCCCTTTCCCATCCATACACTCAACCTCCTATGGGCTATGGTCTCCCTCAGGGAAGGGCCAGCTCCTCCAGCACTCTTCCTCCTCCCGGTAGCATGTATCCAGGATACGACATGCCTCCTCCTTTTTCCCAACCTCCTGCTTACCTCAATGTTGCCCAACCTACCCATTACCCTTATCCGCAGCCTGGTGCGCCAGCTCCTCCAGCATATACGCTTCCTCCTCCCTTGCCTCCTCAACCCCAGCACTAGCACCTACAGCCCCCTCCAGGGCAAGTATTTGCGCAGCAGGGCGCGACTAATCCCCCTTCTTCTCAAAGAAGGTGGAGAGGCAATCCAAACCAATCTGCCCCTGGTACCCGTGGACCCAATCCTGGTGTGGACCCTAACACTGCCAACCAGCAACAGGGCACTCAGCCCAATCCGGACAGGCCGCTTCGCACAAGTAAGCCTTGTTCGTGTTGCGGTGTTTATGGTCATTACACCCACGATTGTCCACTATTACCCCAGATGCGGCAGATGTGGGAGTCTCAAGCCACATTGCGCGGACAGCATGCCTCCCCTCATGCTCCTCCTAATGTGGCCACTACCCAGCCAGCTGTGTTTACTGATCCTTTCCCTCAGCAAGGATTCGTCGCTACCCAACCGCCCGACAGTTAGGTAGCCACCCCCCCTTCCCTTTCTGGTTCCTCTGATTACCAGATCCTTATGATGCACTCCGATCCTAACCCGTCCGTCGATCTTCACCTTCAAACTCGGTCTCGCCAGTACTACAAGCCTCCTGCTCAGTCTGCTCCCGAGCCTCCGTCTTCAGGTTCTCCAGAGCCTCTTTCGTCACCCAGTGGCCCCTTACATATCCCTCAACCAAAAGTTGAGGTTCATACCAAGATACCTAAGGGCCCACTACGTCGAAACGCTGCTCCGAGTCGAGCTGCCCATTCGTATAGCATAGTAGATGATTTGGCGCAATCCCCTGCCACCATTTCCACACTGGAGCTCCTCCAGTCGTGCCCTTCCCAAAAGAAGGCTCTACTATTTGCCGTGGGCGCTGTAGATCCTGCTGATGACCAAATGATTGTTTTCGACGCCACTCAATCGGACCATCCTCCTCTCCCTCCTTCCGTCGCCTTCCAAATCCTAGTCAAAATCCGGAACGCCAACGTGTCCCGATGTATCATTGATGAGGGGGCATCCACATGCGTGATGTCCGCTTCGGTTTGGAAGCAACTCGGATCTCCTGAACTGGCCCCTTCCACGATCACCCTTCGAGCGTGGGACGGTCATGCCTCCCACCGCAGTCCGTTCGTAATTTTCTCAACGGCCTGTTTAAGAAGATCTGCTTGTTGACGCGAAGTCATCGACGCCCCCGCCAGATTGGCAGTCATTACTCACCGGGGGCGAAGCCACACCCATGCCATGTCCGTCGCCTATCATTCCTGTTCCGCAAGCATGCTCTTCCCCCGATAATGGAAAGATAGTCACCATCGACTCGCCTGACATCGACAGAGCCAAAATCTCAGACCTCCCCTGAGACGACTATCTCTTCTGTAGCCAACAAGAAAACCGTTGATTCCTTGACCAGTGTCTCCCCCGGCGTTTACAAAGATTCCTCCCTGCTTGGAACTTTCCCCAACCTTCCTCCTCCTCCCATCACTGATCCCAGCTCCTCGAATGTTTGCATGATGCAATCGTCTCAGGCTGCCCGTAAGCGGCCTGCCTCGGCTAGTCAGCAACCTCCCCCTCGCCCTCCGCAACCCGCTCCTAGCCATTCATCTCAGCCAGCCGGACCTCCTCCTTCTGGCCCTCCCCCTACAGCTGGTATCCTTGAACCCCTTTATCCTCCTAGATCGGTTCCGCTAGGTCTTAACCATCTCGGAGCCGTCCCTCCTGGTCATTACCCTGCTGGGCAGATACCTTTCCTGGCTCCCCCTCCCGGAGTATATTCTGTCCCCGTCATGGCCACCTCTCTTCCAACTTGACCCTTTGGGATTCCTGCCCGGTACCATGATCCCTCCGCCGCAACCCCCGCCCGGTCAACCCAACCTTCCATTGCTTTGACCCCGGTTCAACCGGTCCCCATGACTTCTCCCGTCGCAACAAAGAGTCTTCACTACCTCAAATGAACCACCTCTCATTAGACCGCTTCGGGTAAGAAGGGAAAAGCTCGCAAGGGGGCATCAAAGGACAAGGCTGCCCCGACAAACCCTGCCCCTCCTCAGCCTCCAAAGCATACCATCCAGTGTGCTTTGTGTGATGTTGTCAGCCACGCCACCCATACCTGTCTTGGAGTGCTTCATCTCAAGCCCATGGTTAATGTCACGTTCCCTGAATCCACGGTCTCGGAAGCCTCTGTTCCTTCCGCGACCACGCTCAAGAACCCAAAGACTATTCACACCAACTGCCCCTGTGCTTTGTGTGATCTCCATGGCCATTACACCCATCTTTGTCCCCGCCTCGAGGATTTCCGCCCCTCTCTAGCCGCGGTCCACCATTTCGAGGCCAAGCGTAATGAGTCCACCTCTCCCCTATTTGCGCATTCTGCTTCAGCAGAACTACTAGATATGACTGCTCCCATTGACATTCCCCCTCCTGATGTCGAGATGACGGAGCCTTCGTCTAGCATTTTCTACCTATCATCATCCATGAGACCCTCGGGGAACATTCCATCTGAATCCTCCCCTGTTGTTTCGCTTGACCTACCTTGCACGATCATCTTGGGCTCAACATCGGTAGATCCTCTATCTACTTACTCTTCGGTCACCCCTTGTGACGATGCGCATGTGAACCTCTCTTCTCATGATGATGATTCAGGTCGCTTCACCACGTCAGGCGGTCTTTCTTCCACCAGTCACCCCATCTTCTATCACGATGACGACATTATGGAAAAAATTCCCACCCCTAACTTTATCTATTCCCCCTTACATCGAACCCATGCGTTCACACCACATCCACCTTGTGGCCATTACATTGAAACCCAATGTTTGGGTAAGGGGGCACCCAAATTTGAGAGACCAAGAGAAGCAATTCTCCACAACTCTCCTAGTGTATCTGGTTGTGTTGACTTTAGTCCCAGTATTCTTCCACATTTAGAAGAACCTCTAGAGTCCCATATCACTTCAGATCACTCTAGGGATGATACCCCTTATCGTTCCCTCATCTTACATCAGCAACCCAGTCTCTTAAACATTATTGTTGACCAACCTATAGCTTTTCTACGAGAGCATCAGTTCATTATCTCCAAATCCTCTTTTTGGGATAGTGACACCAGGCATGCCAACTCGGAACCTTAAATTCCATTTGATCCCTATATGCAGTACCAAAAGAGATTGGTAATCCTCCATTGCCTTTCTCAAACTGCATAACCATAATGAGAACAAATGGCACACCACATCATTTAAATGTGTTTATATTCCCCTTTTTCTAAATACATTTTGGCATGACCACACCATGCTCGGGGGCACCTATGCCCCTCAACCATAACCCTCCTCACCTCGTTTTTGGAGAGGAGGTTGTCTTACCAATTGAATGTGAAATCCCTTCCCTTCATCTGGCTGTTGAACTTCTCCCTGACACCCAACCTCTAGAACAACGACTTATCATGCCTGAGCATGCCTCTGAAGACCGCCGTGTTGCATTGCAAACCATGGAAGCGGCCAAGAAACGCACCAAAGCTCAATATGACCGACAAGTCCAGCCTCATCCTTTTCACAAAGGCGACCTTGTTCTAGTATGTGACCAAGCCCATGATGTCCTTGGTCACGGGAAGTTCGACTCATTATGGCTAGGCCTTTACGTTATCAGTAAGGATATTGGTAAGGGGGCATACCTTTTAGAGGACTTTGAAGGCAATCCTCTTCCTAATCCTCGCAATGCACTCTATCTTAAGAAATATTACCCTTAGCATTTCCATTCTGAGATGTGTGTTTTATGTTCTGTTAGATAGCCAACATCTTTTTTGTACTTTCATCCTTCGCCAGGAGCTATTTTGTCCAAGAAGGATCACTTCACCTCTCCTTCAAATCAAACTTCCTCACTTACAACACTTGTACTTGGGGCACCATTTTGCCTCCTTACTTGTCTTTGTTTGTGTCGATTTTCGTCATGAGTTACCATCTTGTACTCATGTTTTCATGGTCCCCTATTGGGCCTTTACTGTGTGGCAGCACCATCAAGTCGCCCTTGTTTAGAGCATGCAAGTTGAGTCATCATCGCATTCATGGAGTCTATCCCGAGTCCCTTTGTACCCCACTATAGCCCTCCATCCTTCATTGCTTGTTCTCTCTCTTGTGTCGCACATTATGACCTTCAGTCCCACTGTCCCCTATCCCTTATGATATTGTGTCAGTCGCTGCCATGTCATTCATGCCCTTTATGCTCTAACAAGGGAAGTCGTCCATTCGCTACTCAGTCCTTTCCATTTCACCATCATCATTAGTGTCAGTCTGTCCGTCGCTCTACTGTTTTCTCTCGTGCCTTAGTTGGGGACATCTCACTCCCTCAACTATGGCGGACCTCCTTCTGTCGACATCAGCACTTTCATTCCAGAAGCCAGGTCTAGAGGGCAGTGTACCTTGGTTCCAGCTTCCACTCTTGTTCGGTGCCTCGGATCAGGCCAAGGGATCTCTCATTTCCCCTTGACTTGATTGTTTCTCCAGCTCCTTTCAACATGATCGAGATTCGTATACTTGATGGTCCAGTGATCCAGCAGCAGCTCTTGATGATTCCCGGGTGTGTGTGAGATGTCTCAACCCTCATGAGGGGGTGGCCCTGCAGGTAGCTCCCCACATGCCCGGATGACCTCTTCCTTGCAGCCTTCGATGCAGCTCCAGATATTTGATGATGTTGGCCTTCGCCACTTGCAGCGCCTCTTTGATTTGCATGTATCAGTCAGATTTTGTGAGCCCTTCCCCATTTACAAGGGGCATTTGGGTTGTATTTGTATCTCATGTACTCAGATATTATTGTACAAGTCCTGGCTGTTATCCCAGGCAAAGCATGTATATGGGATTCCTCATTGTATTTTTATCTGGCTCATGATTATGCCGGCTGTACTTTATGGTTCGGTCCCTTGTTTACTGGACACACTATTCTTTTGTACTTTGTCTCGGCGGGCATAGGTATGCCTCCCCCGCCGCCTTCAACACAGGTACCCTCTCATAAAAAGAGACTTGTTGCACCTGCGAGTCTCGTCTCCTCAGGGTCTAGTCCTTCAGCACACTATCTACCTCACATTTCTCTCTCTGACATCCCATTTTGTTGTCTAGTGATTGTGTTCTTACAACGTACTTCGGTCATACGATTTGCTCCCGACACTCGCACGCTGGGGGGCAATCTGTTACACCATTTTTTGGTCATCTAACTTATTATCATTAGATGGACCCAAGTACACCATGTAAGACCAGTTTTACCCCAAGTAAAACCGCTTTCACTATGTTAAAACAGAAAACCCCAAAAGGAAATATTAAACAAACCCATATTTGTTTGATTTTCCTCATGGAATAATTAATTAAACCATAATTTAATTATTATTCCCAGTCATGTTTAACCCAAAATCAAAGAAATTAATTAGATAAACTTTTATTTATCTTATTATTTTCTAGGAATAATCATTTAAACCTTATTTAGATGATATTCCTTGTTAAATATGACCAAATCACCCACAAATAATTAAATAAATCACTATTTATTTAATTATATTTCAACCACTTCCTTAAATAATTAAATAAATCATTATTTATTTGATTATCTTCTAACCGATTCCTTAAAAAGATAAATAAATCATTTATTTATTTATTTTTGACAAATTAAGGGATTTGACCCAAGTCAAATACCTTTTCCCTCCAAATATAATAAAATATTCCATAAAAAGTGGATCTAGATCTGGTTAACCCATGCACCAAGATCTAGAATGACCCAATATTTTGTTATAAATAGGAGGGTTTTTCCTACCATTCTGGACCTTTTGTTGCCTATTAGATCACTCTGGATCTATACACTTGGTCACACATCTCCATCATTTGCTCCCATTGAGCTCTACTCTTTGCATTGGGTTTTCTACATCAACTAAAGAGAGAAATCTTAGATCTGAAGTGCTGAGGACTTCCAAGAACCCATCCCACCGAGGGGAATTGGATACTCCTTCTAGTTTTCCTCACAGGTGCCCCATTAATACAAAAATTCTTTCAAAAAATTGTTCTTGTCTTGTCTATTGGTATATGGAGCAAACCCTTGTTTGTACTGCTTAATGTCTTTCCATACATAGATCTGGTATTTTGCAGCTCTTTTCTTGTCTAACTAACCGCAGATCTGAAGATATTGGCAACCAATTTTGTTGTTAGGGCTATTATTTATGCGTAGCTAAAGTGGTCCTTTTTCGTACACTTCGACAAAGGATTCATACTAACACTACCCTTAGCATGATAGGATTCCCTCGAAATATTTTTCATATCCTAACATAATTTCTGCAAAAGAAACAAACCATATGCTTCATTCACTCGACCATGTTTATCATCACCTGACCTTGCACATGGTAAACATTCTCGTAGGTCAGTAGAGCCTCACCCTCTATGGCATCCATCACTCATGTAGACCATACACCAAAGATATGGAACCATGGCCGTAAAATCAAAGTCCAAGAAGTACTTCATGTTCATCATCCATGATACATCAAGATAAGTTTTACCCATGTCATGATAAAACCCCTTTCCCGGACTACCATTCTCATAATCAAATCAAATACACACCACCATGTCTCGCACTTGACCTACCACACCCCCATCAACATAACCCATATGTGACACTTTTCATCCGCTTCATCACCCTCACACTGAGATCAACCAATGGGCTCCCCACCCTCAGCAAAACACCCTCCTCACACCAAAGTGACAGATTATTTTCATGTTTATTAGGGAACTCGTCTCCATGCTTGTACATCCAAACCCATTTTATATTGTTTTGGAAAGTGTAAACAGATTTTTTAGGAGAGAAATCCCACCCATCCACCCACATTTCTCACCTGGTAGTAGTACCTAATCACCCTTGGTCGGAGCTTCTCATTCTTTACCAAACCCCACAATGACGCTCATAAAAACCACATACCCACCCTGGACGTCCTATCAACTCCAGGATTTCTTCGCCAAAAATTGTTATGACTGTCACCACTTGCATTTACAAGCTCCGACCCCAGGCCAGTGAACTACCACCATTAATTATAAAAATTTCTTATCATCACGCCTGATTTAACCTATCACACCCCGCCCTACTAGATCAGAGACCCTGGTCCCTTTCATCAATACTCCTCTTAGTTTTTTGGTGCTTCCTTCATGTCGACTTCAACAACCATTTTCCAAGAAGGAGGAAGTAACTTGGATGGCTCCTCACTTCAATAGGGGCAGCCTCAGATGGCACCATGGGAGTCATCATTTCCCATTGATGTCATTGATTCTCTTGAAATTCGAATTCAACATAAACTTTCATGTCCAAGATGGTATCGTACTTCATAACCATTTCACTTTTTCATAATTCGTCGAAGACCACATGACATGATAGGCATCTCTTTCAGCAATTCTTACATAGGGAGGTCCCCCACAGTCAAAGAACCATGCATACAATAAGAATTTTTTCTAAAAACAAACATTCCATACCAATATTATGCATGTGGGCACCACATTAAACCTACTGTCAAAGAAAAAACGCCCCTAAGGGCGTTATCAACCATCATCATCAACCAATATTTTATTGCTCATATTGAACCTCAGGCTGATAGAGGCAATTCTGAGGTAACCTCAAACCACACTTAGCCAAGAAGCTAGCCTTGATAGGCCAGGAGAGGGCTCTCTCCATATGAATAACAACAAAAATGACTAAGGAGAGAAGATATTAGGCTATTTATAGTAGCTCAGGGTTTTGATTTTGATTCGTGTAGGGTTTTGTTGGATTAGGAGGAGTCAAGAAGCTAGGGTAAGCAAATTAGGTCGAAATTTGCAGGGTGTTCTATGGGGCAAGGTAGGTATAAGGTTTGAAATTTAAAGGATGATTATGGTGAGGTGAATAGACTGGTGATGAGTTAGGAAAAGCATATGAGATGAATTCTCCCTAAACTAAAGAAAATAAACAAATTATGAAAAATTCCCCAAAATAGAGCATGAAAACATGAATTCTGCCTTTCAACTTGAAATTAAGCATATCATAGATGTGAAAATGGTTTATGAGCTAGAAATACATTCATACAAATGATAACAAAGAAGAAAATATGTCAAACACTGCATACAAAGAAATAGATGCAAATTTATCATTAATGTCCAAGCTAAACTGATACAAAATGTGTCCTTGAGATGCCAAAGCTCCAAGTGAGTCCAACCATTACAATGACTGAGAAAATACATTAAATAGACCTCAAAACCACTCTTCCTAGCCTTAGGGAGTGGAATCCATGAGATAGGGATCAGTTTCACCTACTCCCAAACAAGAATCTCAAGACTAGGAAAACTCAACAATTTGCCTCTAAAAGAGAGGAAACTGATTCATTTGACCTCTAGAGGACTTATCTAATGTACCTACCTTAGATAACAATAAAAACATGACATTTACATTCACCATGACCATTTAAATCTGTGATTTTCTTCATTTTCCCAAGTAAAAAGTCAAAAAGTCAAAATATGTTGAAGATGGTGAAAATGACAATTTCCCGGCAAAAGCACAGCGCCATGACAGAAAAAATAGCCTCTCTTGCAAGCCACATTTGGAGGCCTTCCCGTTGTCCAAATCAACTCCATGAAATCTCATTGGAAATATTTTTGAGTCTTGTTTCCAAATATACCTTCATTTTTAAAAATGGTGCCCATCTACCCTGTCAAAACTTATTTCTCCCAAGACTGGTATTAGCGTAGTGCCTAGGCAAAAACAAGGGCAGAAACATGTTTTTTTGGTGGTTTTTTGCCTTTTTGAGGGACCAATTCTCCTCCAAATCTTCTGAAACTTGCTGGAGTTGATGTCCTCATCATTCTAAATATGATGGTGGTGACCATTTCTCCATTGTATGCTCCAAGAAAAAGTGCAGTGCCAAGGGCGTTGCATTGTTGGCAGTGTGACTGTGTGTCAAAATTGCCCAAAATTCAAAAAAAATGCACCAAAGTGCCAAATGTGCAATTTTTTTTCAAAATTGTGAGGTTAATTTATGATCAAGGGTTAGAGGCATTAAGAGACACCTCAGCAAGTATTTCTAACCTCTCCTCCTTTTGCTCGATCAAATCTTGAATCTTTGCATGGGCTCGTTTGAGCTTGGCCCTTGCAATTTTGTTTCTCATGGCATAATGCTTTGCCATTTTCCTCTGAATATCAATATCCTTCTTGGACTTCTCCAAAAATCTTTCCAAATGTAAGTTGGATCTATCAAGCTATGACCCTCTATCTCTACTAATCTCAAGGGAAAGCAACTCACTTGCAGTGAGTTGCTCTACCAACACAACCTCTTACTGTCTCTCATAGGCTAGAGCTATCTTAAGCCCTATTTTCTTTGGTCTCTATCTAGGAGGCTAATCCTCCTCATCATCAATCTCACCAAATCTATCCAAGGTCTCCTCCAACAAGGCTTTAGCGCTCTCTGCCTCTTTCTTTGCTTTGATGGTCCTTACCTCATCAATGATTTGTTTAGTTTTTAGCTGCTGATTCTCTTGCTTAAGAAAAACCAATCACATATTGTGATCTGTCAATATTAGCTTGAAGTTCACTAATATTTTCCTCTTTGCTTCTGATCAATGCACTGGTGATTCTATCCTCATCCTCCTCATCAAGGTCAATTAGTTGAAACTCTTGCTCTGTTTCATGCTTGTCCTCCTGATCCTCAATGATTGGCTCCTTTCCCTTGTCTACCTATTTTTCTGATGAAGAAGGCATGGCCCCTTTCACTCCAAGTGAAGAAAACACATGCTTGTGGCCTCTCTCATAGGTTTTGGGAAATGGCTCAACATCGGTCACATTAGCCCAAGTTGCCTCAATGTCCTTTTCACTACTTGATGCCTCAATATCATGATGTGATGATGGTGAAGGACTATGGAAAGGTGAAGAAGTAGGATCAACATGAGGTGAATGCATATGACTAGGTGATGATGGATGAGCAGTAGGTTTAAATGGAGAAGTTGATATGGGAGGATGAGATGATGAAGGGCTGCTCTGCTCATGATGACTAGGTGGGGTAGTGAAAACTTCATTTGAAATGAATGTGTCCCATGAAATGTTCTTCTTCTCAAGATGATGCATGACTACCATCTTAATGAGTGAATGGTGAAAAATACTTTGCATTTGATGATTATAATGCCTCCTTTGTACAATGTATGCCATTTTGTCAATGCTTTGGGAGAGATAGTAAGGTATATGAAGCATTCTGACTCTAGTGAAGTGCATGAGGAGTCTAATATGGTATGAATAGACTCGAGAAAACATCCCCTTACAAGTGAAATAATTCATGATTATTTTCATCATGGGACATACCAATCAAGGAGATGAGAGAAAGGGAAAACATTTTTCTTATCATCCTTATATCTAGGTTTGAGGTATGGCTAATAATAGCTCAAATCAAGGTTTACCTTATTAAACCATTTCTCTCCCACATTAGGGATCCTTGTAGTAGCTGAAAAAACACTAGCGGACATAGTAAAAGTGACCCCAGCAAGAGTGGCATGCCCATCATGAATATTTGTGATGAAAAACCTTGTTAACTCGGGGTGATACTGAATCTGCTCCACCCTCTCAAAAAACTCAAAGCAACCAACATGTTTGAAACAAGACATGGCGAGAGGAGAGACCATGAGTTCCCTTTTGGTTATTGGTACAAATCTATTAATTTTCCCTCCTTTGTGATCACTTTTCTTTGGTGATTGTTCCTCTTTAGACATTTTGAGTTTGAAAGTTTTGAAAACCTAGGGATGAGGTAGATGGGGATGGGGGAGTGAAATAGGCTTAGGGATTAGGGATATGGTGCTTTTAGGGAAGGAGTAGGGTCTAAGGAATATGGATACAGTGGAGGAAGAAAATGTGAGGTTTATGAGTGGCAAATTTAGGAACAATAGGAACAAAGACTGAAACTAGGGTTTTATAGCCTATCCAACCTCCAAATTTCACAATGAAAACAAAATGACCATGAAAATCCTTTTAATGACAACAAGGGGATGAATTTCATATGCTACTTACTTTTCAAAGGCTTTAGAATTTTTTTTTTGAAGTTTTGGAGGCACCTTGACCGAGTTTTAAGGCTCATAAACCAAACTATGCATTAGCGCAATGCCCCTATGTATTAGCGCAATGCCGAGGTGAAAAAATGCAGTGCCAAGAAATTTTTGCCCAAATTTCTCAAAAAATCGAATTCTCTCCTTTGCTGAAGACTCTTGATAGATGAATGGTAACAATGACTTGTTTTGAAGTGCTTGGTGGGCTTTATAGCTTTAGTGGATTTGAAATTTAATTCAAATTACCCACTTTTCTAATGTTCATTTTTTCTCTTTAACACTGATATTCTTTTTGCTTTGCTTTTGGCATTGCAGGCTTGATCAACCTGGAGTTTGACTTTCCTTTCTCACCTAGGCTAGACATGATTGCACTTTGATAATTTTGGGATTGCATTTATTACATATAATAACATAAAATTACATTTGGAAAAATTGAAATAAATTACATATTTGACTTTTGTATCAAAATGACATTTTGATATAAAAGTCATTAAAATAAAAATACAGCTTTGAGAGTATAATAAATACATCATGATGATCTTATTTAGTCCCTCTCATATATGTTTCTAACCTTATCTGAATGAAGGAGTGACCTTTGAGAAATGAAAAACCCTAATGACCTAATGGGACTGATTTTTGACCTGACTTTAGAATGAAATTTTGAATTTAAAGACTTCCAAGCAAACAGAGCATTTCCATAGGTGTTGTTATGCCTAAGGAATCATGAGAATGATTCAGCCAATATGATCTTCTGAGGGAGAAATAAGCTTATTCGAGAAAGACAACCACCAGTGGAACAATTTTATGTCATGACATAATGGAATGATGAAAAATTTATTCAGAATGGGACACCTAAGATGCACATGAAAATGTGTTTTGATCCCTGGTGGGAGTATGAAAATACTGACACTAACACAATAGAAGGTCACTAGCACAATAGTGACACAGACAGAACCTCTATTTGTCAGATAAGCTTAACTAGTCAAAACATCATGAGCATTGTACATGGCTACCTCGTAGAAATATTTTATTTATTTTATCTCTTGCGGGTTTCCAACAGAGCATGGTATCTCTTTTACTCACGCCAAGGGGTCTCCAACCTAAGTTTTCAAGCACGTTACTCTCTCTCTCTCTCAAAATGATTACACAGAAAAATAAACTATGATGTATTTCTGTTGTAAAATTCTTCGTAGACCTCATACATTAGGGGGAAAATGTTAACACTGGAAAATCATACAAGAAAAAGACATTAGAAAATGTCAAGCAAGAGGTAGAAATAAATATTTACAAGGAAGAAATACATTACAGGAGTTGAAAATTTTAAGTTTTCCTAAGGTCAAGCAGGAAAATTTATTAAACTGCGCACAAGAATCATTGACCCCAGGCGATCATTGAATCTTTTTCTTCGATAGCCTCGAATATCATCACATATATCCCTCAAAGAGCTGCGCGGTCTGGAGGATGCAGAAATTCAGCATCTAGGACCACTTGGCACACATGGAGAAAAATATTCTCACTCAAGCTAGCCAAGTACAACCGCCTTGGAGCCACCTTGAGGCTTTAGTGAAGCAAACAAAGGAATCATACCTGACTCTTGTGTCAACATCCATCTTGTACCAAGAGAGGGAGGGAAATTTGAAATTTGTCTATAAAAGCCAGCCATGGGAAGAGAAACATGAGAACACATTGTTATGTTGGCCAAATTTCTTAGAAGAAAACCAACTTGTGTTTTCCAGTAGCAATAGGATTGGAAGGATTCATTTGTTGGGCATCTAACACCTCAATTCAAGAGAGAAGACTTCATCACGTGTCTGCCGATATACCATCCTTCGAGAGGGAAGAGAGACTTGTTGAAATATTGAGGGGAAGAGACCCCCTTTTCTTGGATATTGGAGCTCCATAGCTCTAAGAATCCACTACAAGAGATTTGGCATTCTATCTTCTACTAATTCCAACACTTAATAAAGGGAGAGAGCTCTCAATTGTTGAGTAATTAGCGTGTTTTCTCGATTGAGCGTGTTCTTGTACATGTTATTTTATTTATTTATTTATTTATGTAGCATGCTATGTTTCCATTTAACTTAGCATATTACATGTTGAACTTGTTCCACTAACGTTTGACAAACCAATTGACCTATAAATTTCTTGTAGGAAACCAACCTCCCTATTAAGCATAGTGTATTTCGTCTGCCCATACATCAAATACACTACAACAGGAATGGAGAATTTATTATATTTTTTATTTTTATCTAATGGTTGTTGATGCAGGCCCTCTCTCCTGCTCAGACTTGCTGCAAATTCACTTCTGCTTCCTCTCAGCACTTTTTAGTCACCCTCAGTGAGAAATTTGGCTCAGAGAAGGTGGAGTTTTTCAGTCTTTGCAATCCATGCGCATATAGTTCAGAAAGACGCGTGGTCTTCGTGCCCGTGTGAAGATAAGCCACACGGTAGGAAGTAAGCTCAATTTTCACTGTTTTTCCTCAATTTTTTGTAGTTGTAAGGTGTTGGCAACCCATAAGAAATTTTCCATCACTGTGCTCTAGTATTTCATGACTGGGTAGATGAAATATGCATCCAACAACGTTTTCAGTTCATCCTTCACTGCCTTTTAGAGCTGGGTTCATCCTTATTTAGGGCTAGCATGAATGCTTTCATCTCTATTTAATTTAAATATGATGTGTTCACACTAAGGGATGCACCCCTTTAATGCCTTTATAGTCCCAAGAAAATGAATCAAGGTTTTACTTCAAGAGATGGCATATTTTCTCTTCTTGTTTTGGAGAGAGGGATGAGTTAATCTTTAGGGATTTTTATGGGACAAATTCCACAACCTTGGTGGCTTCAATGTTTGAATCAAATGAGTGCAGCTCAATCCAAGGGCAGATTTCAGATTATGTTACTAGGTCATCAAGTGGAATAGCAGTGGGGGGCTAGCTTTGATTGATGTGGTCGATGAGATCATCCTTATCAGGTTCCCCCCCTCTAAGTATAATATCTATAGTAAAAATGGGGTAGGGTGTGGTACTGTACACTTCATATTCTTCTTCTTCATCCTCCAACCACAAAGGTAGGTCATGGTCAAGGGAAGGCTAGGCAGGAGGATATGATACTAGTTGTTTGGACAAGGGCCCATTCTTTATATTCATTTTTCCTACCCTACAACTAATATAAGCATTGACAGTGGCCAACCAAGGCCTTCCTAAGATGAGAGGGTATCCATCAAACTTGGTTTTTGGCTAGAGGAACAAGAAATCTGTAGGCTACTCCTAGGAGTTGATTGAGACCATAACATCCTCAAAAATTCCTTTCGAAGCTACTATGGACCTATCTACAAGTTGCAGAACAGTGGTGGTCTTTCTCAAAGCTCCTTGGAGGTTGACTTTAAGCATATTTTCTTGGTCATCACATTGATGGGAGCCCCGAGATCAATCAGAGTATGGGGGACTATGACACCATCGATGTGTACATCTACTACTAGACTTCCAGGGTCTAGGTACTTTGGGAAGATCACCCTTCCCAACATTAGGTCGGACAATTGTCCCACAACAATGATGGGTGGAGTATCTTTCTTCTTTATCCTAGGTTTATTAAAGAAATTTTCCTTGATGATCCTATTGCAAATAGGAACATCCATAATGGTCTGGAGAAGGAGTATTTTCACACACAAATTTTTCAGTTCTCCCAAAAAATTTGTCTCTTATTGGGTGTGCTAACTAAGTTGGATCAGGCACTCAGGAAAAGGAGGTTGATTGGTCTAAGTATTTCTCTCCTATTTTTCTTCCTCAACCTCTACAGGTGGAGATGGAGGATGATTTTCTGGGAGTACTCTTCCAAACCTGAGTTTGATCTCATGTATCTCCATAGCATAAGCTGGATAGGATGTTTCCCCAATTTAAATTTGTTGTGCCTGCTTGTTGTTCGGGTTCAGATTGGGTTGGGAAGGAATATGTGGAAACTTAGGTGGATCAGAGTGGGTAATATGAGGTTTTGTTTGGGGTCGAGGAAGTAAAGCAGGTGGATGATTGTGTTTGGGCCTCCACTCTTATGATGGGTTTCTGCACTGAGGAGGTTGAGGAACCTATTGCTAAAATGGTTGGTTCACAGGGTGAGGGTGATATGGAGGGGTGTAAAACTAAGTAGGAGGTGTAGGCCATGATGGAGGAGTGGATGTGTACCAAGACAATATAGATGAATTTTGGTTTGTATGATTGTAGGAGTAACGTGCACCTTGCATTTCTTGCTGATATGACCAAGGCCCTTGAGGCCTCCTCTAATTTATGAAACATAGTTTCTCATGTCCTTATTCCCCACCTTGATATACAAATTTGAGCCCAGGTAAGGAGGGACAGCTATCTGTGGCATGATTATCTTTATAGACTAAGAAAACCTCTATGAAATTTAGTGGACATTCAATTCGAGGGTGTTTTCTGGTAGATATAGGGTAAAAGATAGCAAGGGCCCTCTTTGATTCCTCGTGCTTCCTCTTGATCTGCATTGTGTCCATTTGCAAAGAAAAGGTGTGAAACATCTCACTTTTGAAGTCCTCCAACAAATTTCCAATCTCATGCTTGATGGAGGTGTAAGATGACTCAGGTGTTGCTCATGCTTTGGATAACTCTACCTTTTTTCCTAGCTGCCCTAGAGTGGTTTCTAAAGACAATTTTGATGTCCTCATAAGGAAGCTGGTAGATATCTCCTCCAGACAACATATTTGAAGGGTTTTTATCACCTCTTCCCTGATCCCCCAGAGAAGTACCAATTTAAGTGATCTGGGATCCAAGGCGCAATTGGATTTTTTATAGTTCATTTGGAATATTTATTCATAATCCTCTAGGGATTCATCAGGTCCCAAAGTTATCCTAAATATCTCCTCTTTGGTTTATTTGGATCTATTGTAGTCTATATATTGTTGTTGAAGGACTCTTGCATATGTTCTCGGGTAGTGATGCTATTCCTAGGCAAACCCATGAACCAGACCAAGGCTACATCCTTAAGGGTGGATGGGAATAGTTTTAGATTATGGTCATTTGAGGCATAGTCATAGGTCTTGAAAACAACAAAAAACTTGAACATGAAGGTGTTAGGATCCTAAGAAGAAAGGCCATGGAAATGTGGAAGGGATGAGGGAGTGATGTTACTCATTCTAGTTTCTCAATTTGTTTTCCTAATGGGAAATACTCCTTGGGTCCTAGTTTCAGCCATGACTTGAATTGGTGAAGCAGGTTCCTAAGGTGAAGCAATTTCCTCTTCTTCTCCAATAAGTTCTTCAAATTTTTCAAGTGACTCACCTATGGTGTGTTCAACCTCATACTCAATGAAGAAGAGTGAAGGGTGACTATATGGGGATGTGGGCATTTTTGGTAAGAATTTTCCTTGGTTATCCCTACTACTAAGAGGCATGAAAGTTAAAATTTTTTTTGTATTTTACAATATTTTGGAATTGAATGTAAAAGAAAAGTAGAAAATAACTCTAAATAAGAATCAAAACATCTACTTAGACACCTCCCTGAAAATGACACCAAAAAGTGGTGAGCCCTGGTATTGCACTAAGAGTGTTGCAACTCCTAGAGGCTACTCAACTTTAGTTTATCAACCTGGGGTTCGTACAAACTTGGAGGTGACAATGATATATGCACAACAGATGAGTTATACTCATGCCATCCTCTTCTTAGTTCTACAATGAGGTGTTACTGCTAGGGTTACTTCTAGGAAAGGAAGTTTTTCACATTTCTGAATGAAATCTAAGAACTAGAAATACATCATGACCATTTCTCTATCAAATGGAAAGAAACTACTCTAGATCATAATGACTCGTCTAACTATCTACAAGAAAGATAAGTCCACATCTAGGCTAATTTAAGAAATGAAATGAAACTAAGTGGCATTCATAATTTTAATTGCTGAATTGAAATTGCAGAAATGGAAACTAATCTAGGCACACATGCTAAAAAAATTGGCTGATTTATTTCTATTTATTTTATGCTTAAATATTGTGCTTAACAATGCATCTATAAATGAGTTGATTATACTTCTAAATGACTATGTTTTGCAGCAAGAGAAGGAGGTGCTGAGGTGACCTAAGAGGCTCCCTGACTTAAGGTTTCATAATTGAAGGTGTATTGGATACCGTGCTAGGCTTAGATAAGGTGAAAGAGAGATTTTGGACTGAAGGAGCGAGTGGTTTGCGATGCTACAAGATCTGCTACAGTATTTCCTATAGTGCTACACGATGTCCTGAAACACTACAGGAAACAGGTTGAGGGTATTTTGAGGCTATAAATGGTGAGGAAAGGAGTAAGAGAGGTGGAATGAAGGTCGATCTAGGTGGATGAAGGTTATCCAACCCCTTGTTCAAGCTCATAACTCTTCACAAAGCCTATATTTCACCGCCAAGGTGGCTCTCGGTGATGTAGTGGAAATTTCCAAAAACAGGGTTGAATGTGACTTGGATGGAAGTTGGTTGATGAAGGGTGGAGATTGAAGCTAATGGTGATAGGGAAGTATTCCTCTATTTCTCTATTCAAAACTGAAATAAAACTACCTATTCATGCATTCATAATTGACAAATCTATCATGAAAATGGTGGAAAAGGTGAGTTGAATTTAAATAAACCTACCTATGTACTTGAAACACAAATCTACCTCTACATCTACAACATGTGCATGATAAGAAAATAAACCTATCTAAATTTTCCAATAAATAATAAACTAAAATAAATTATGGGTCTGTGGTGAATACCTGCCCTCCTCAAGCTCCAATGGAAGAGGTGAGAGAGGGAGGCTTTGACACACAATTTTGAGATTTTAGATGCTACAAAACATGAAATAGAAATGGATTAACTATTGCAACATGAAATAAAAAGAGATTAAATATTTCAACATGAAATGGAAACACAAATACATAAGAGATAGTGAGGCCAATGCTTTGGGCCCTAACCCACAAGCTTGGCTCCCTGAAACTAGCTCAATGGAGAAAAAAACCAAATACTCATTTTATTTCATAACCTGTCTTATACATAACATATGAAAGTTAGAAATGACTATTACAAGAGCTAAGATTTCTCTCAGCCCTCCTACGATCACTCATTGTTGTATACTTCGAGCCTTGATTGTGAAATATTTCTCAAAAATGGAATATTCTCGTGATTTTCCTGCATTTAAACCACATTAGGCCTTCAAAGCATGATAACCCTTAATACACCATCTAACTAAGAAAAATATGAAAATAATGCAATTAAATGTGAGAAAGACAGAATAATTAGAATAAAAGGGTGACAGTTAACCCCTTAAAATGTACCTAATGATGATGCTCATCAATAATCATGTATGTTGTAAGAACATATGCCATACAGCGTAAAACTCTTCTATGTTGCGATGGGTCTTGATACATCATACACATGTATCAATTCCCATAATTCGTTAAATTCATCTACCAATGGTTGTAAGTAGACATTCATATTCTTAACTTGTCTTCTACCAGGGACTATGAGAGCCAACATAAGATGTTCATTCTTCACGAACAACCATGGGGGGATATTGTTATTGATCACTACTTAGGCCAAGTAGAATATTTGGTGTTTTGGAGGGAATATGGGTTGATGCCATCCATGGTTGTGCTGAGTCATAAACTTCGTACTTCATCCATAAAATTTTCAGGCCATGTATCGTCTATATGCTTCATGGATATTGAATCTGTTGGGATTCGCATAATGCTCGAATCACTTTTGTGTGAGGCATGTCATCCTTGCAACTTAGCTAATTCTTTGCAATGGAAGGGTCTTTGAATATTTGGGATTATATGAATGTGCCTCAATATCGTATGAGGAGGACCATGTGATTTACCCATTTTTTTTAATTATGGTACCTTTCATGCCCACATTTTAGACATATCTCTTTTTCTTCGTATTATCCTCTATATAGAATACAATCATTCAGACATGCATGATATGATATGTACTCAACACCCAAAATTTTCAAAAACTTCTTTACCTCTTCGCAGTTACCTGGAAATAAATTATCACTCAAAAGAACCTTATCTTTGAATATCCTGCAGTTGGTGGGGAATATAATTGTACAATGTCAATATTTAACATTAATAAAATTGACCATTTTTAAATTTTATTGTGTGAACAAATACTTGATCAATCATGCAAGTCAATTACCTCAATATCACTGAGAAACATGCATTTGAAATGCCAAAATTTTCTTTCACGTTATACAACAACATCATTGTCCCCAATTGTGTAGACTTTGACTTGTCGTTAGGTCCAAAGAGAGGGGTGGTGGAATCATATTTCAGGCTTTTGAATAAGGTATGAGTGATATGAGTATCATCCCCTAGCTCATCATTTTTTAATACATCTAATAACATTTCCTCTATGGTAGTCATATCCCATAAGTAATCATCCATACCAACTCCATTTGATTGCCTCCTTTTCCAACTTGTGGTGAAGAATTATTGTTGTTGTATTCATTCCTAATTGGTGAATCTAGACGTAATGGGAATTGAATATGTGGTTGATTCAACCATTCTTTGTATGCTTCCTCTTTGAGTCTTTCTCTTAATGCAACCTTCTCTCGATTTTACGTTGTAGTGGGGTGCACCAGAATATGGTAGGTGGGTTACTCATCATCACTAGAATCCTAATTTCAAAAAATATTGAATGTCATTAGTACAATATCAATGATATTAGTAAGCACGATGATCATGAGATCATGTCCATTGCTAAAAAATGCTCAAAAATGAAAGTGATCAAAAGTTTTTACAACCTGAGTGATCGGAAATTTATCTTTGCTACGATTCTATTGACGTGAACGGTTCGTAAAACAGAGGTTGTATGCAGAAGTTATGAAGGTTTGAAAAGCCCAGTAAGCTCCAAAAATTGGACCTTTGACCCATTTTGAATTTATATAAAAATTTTGAAAAAAAATATTTATCATATATTAAAGTTTTTTTAGGCCTATCAATGGGATCCACGTGGCCCCAGGCTGAAGATCAAAGACATGTCAAAATTTTTTGTGAGTTCGGAGGTTTGAACGCGGGGCCTACCCGCAAACATTGCACGCGCCCGACCACTCGAGCTGGTGGTGGTTCTTAACCACTATGTTGGAAATATGTATTTAAGGTTTCATGTGAATCATATGGGCAGAAAAAGGGGCCAACCCCACTCCATGTAACCCAGTGCCTGGAACTGGGGGCAAACAAAAATGCAAACGACAATTATTATGGCAATTATGCATGTGACCAACAAAACATTTAAAGGGTCTGCGGTGTTTCCCGCGGTCAGTGCGGGGGTGGTCACATGCCTAACCATGACATTTATTATAACTCCTAGTTTGACTGTTACAGTTGGTGGAACTAACATTTTCGGCGGTGGGTCCTAATCTTTTGGTCTTGTCTGGAGTTCCTCCACATTTAGTGGAGTTTTTTAAGGGATATTGGGTAGTTTAATATTTTGGCCATAACTCCTTGGATATTCGACCAATTTTGAGGCATGAATAGTAAATTTTTGGTAATCTTGACATTCTAAATACATTGGAAGAGATTTTAGAGCCATAAAAGGTCATCTTGTGTAGATTTAGCTTGAGGAGAGGTCAAGGAGCCACTAGGGCCACTAGGGTGTTTTCAGTGTATTAAGCATCCATTCTCTATTTTCTGCAAATGAATAGTCCTTCCTGACTAATTCAAGAATTCTGAAGTTTTTTTTACAGAGATCACAGCCATTTGAGGCTTTTATTCACATGTACTTACCATTTTTGAGCAATAAGATATGAGGGACATGCCATTGGGAGCTGGACCAGTATAAGTAGCCCAGGAGGGGTGAACTGCTTCATCAAATTTTCTAAGTACTGTTACATGTGATGTTTAATTCTCTGTTATTTACTATTGCACATTGTTATACAAGCAATTTACATACTTTAACCTCACACATAAATCTTTTTAACTAAGATAAAACCATTTGTTTCACCTGCAAACTTCAGTAAACCTTATGCACACAATTTAATTATTGTTTGGATAATTAGCACAAAAAAACTAATACATTCCATTTAGATCAAGTTGGTATTAGAGCTAGAGTTTTACTCTCAGTATTGTTATTGTGAAAAGTTTGTTTAACTATTTGCAAGGGTTTTAATGCTTACTAGGCTAAAGCTTAAGAGAGGAGAAGGTCAATTGGTGAAAGCTCAAAGAAATCCTCAGCCAAGGAGGGAAAGAGTGCCATTATCTCCACCTTCAATTTTGCCTCAAGGAGAAGCAAAAGAATCCATAAGAATGACTTCAAGGGAAGTAGAAATTCCTAAAGAAGTTGATCCCAAGGAGGAAGAAAGAGTGTCCATGAAAGCATTCCTTGACTTGAATGAAATGGTGAGAGTTCTTATCATGAAAGAAATGAGAAACTTGAAGGAGAAGGGACTAAACTTCACAAGGAAGGAGAGGTATCTTTAGGAGGAAATAAAGATGAAGATAATTCAAAGAAGGGAAATGGAGGAAATGGAGATTCACCATCCTCATCCTCATCCTCATGATTGTCATCTTCTATTTCGGTGAAGCAAAATCACAAGTCAAAGAAAAGTGGTAAAATTCCTTTTTTTAAAACTTGATGTTAAGTTTGAATTTCCAATGTTTAATGGTGAAGTCAATGCAGAAAAAATTGACAATTGGATTAGGCAATTGGAGGTTTATTTGAGAATCCAGAACCTTCATGATGACGACACTAAAATTCAGCTAGCTTCTTTGAGAATGGAAGGTGCAACACTTGTTTGGTGGGAATCCAAGACAAAGGAGGAGATTAAAAAACATGGTAAGATTATTTTATCATGGGATGATTTCATTACTTTAATAAAATAACATTTTTATCCATTAGCTCATTTACAAAAATCTATCATGAATTGGCAAAATTTCAGACAACTTAAGGGACAAAATGTACAAGACTACACCCAAGAATTTAGGAGAAGAGATCTCTTATTCGGGGTAGATTTGCAGAGTCAAGACACTTTGCTGAAGTACATAGGAGGCTTACACAGCTACCTGAAACACACTATCCTTATGTTCAATCCTACTAGTCTAGACGGGGTTTGTGTTCAAGCTCATTAGGGGAATTTTGAGGTCTAAAGTGGGCCTCCTAAGAAAATTATAAAATAATAGTGGAAATAATAAAATAAGATGTGATTACATCATCAAATTTTAGAGGGAAAAAATAAAAAACTACTTTTTCAAATTATCTCTCAAAGTTTTTACTCAAATTTTGAGCGGGAGTACTTTTTGGATGAAAAATTTAATTACTCATCCAAGGAATACCCATGTTGCATACTTTCAATGGGTTCCACTACTTGAAAAATGAGAAATACATGAAAAGTTTGATTGTAATCGCGTTTTTCATGTATTTCCCATTTTTCGTTTAATAGGACCCATCGAAAGTATGTAGCATGGGTACTCCTTGGATGAGGAATTAAATTTTGCATCCAACGAGTACTCCCACCGAAATTTGAGTAAAAAATTTGGGATATAAGTCGAAAATATGAGTTGAAAAAGTAGTTTTATTATTTTTTAATCTTTTTACCCTTTTACTTAAAAAATGGTGAATCATCGCCCATGGTTGACATCATCATCTTGAATCCTATTGGTTCTTATAAAGTTTATTCTTGTTGTACATTTTTCTTAAGAGGCCCATTTTAGACCTCAAAATTCCCCTAATGCACATTTAGAGGCTAGAGGGAAAAACACTTTTGAAGAGGGTAGGAACAAGCCTTTCAAGGGGAAAAACAAAAACAAAACCTCAAAAGGAAAAGGAAAAAAGAATGCATCTGTCAAGAAATAGGGAGAAAAAATGGTTTGTAAACATTGTTCAAAAGAAGGCCATGAAGAGAAAATGTTGGAAATTACATCCTGAAAAAAAAATAACCCACTTTAACAAAAACAAAGGGAAGCAGAAAACTGCAGCTACTACACAAAAAGACTTAGGTGATGATTCGGGTGACGAAACTAAAATTACAGCCATGGGTTTGAATAACATGAAGGGAAAAGAAACTGAAACTAAACCAAGTACAAGTACTTCAAACTATCATGTACAAGCTCCAAATGAAGAAGAAAGAATTGAATTGTTTCATGTGAGGGTTATTTCAAAACATACAAAAATTGACACATTGTTTGGCAGTGGGTCACAAGTGAACCTTATCTTTGAAGAATTAGTCAAGCAACTAAATCTTGAGACCATTCCACATCCAAAACCATATCCACTTGGTTGGATTTGTAAGGATGAAAATTTACAGATTTCAAAGAAGTGTATATTGCGCTTTGTAATTACTGCAGATTTTATTGACACGATTGAATTAGATGTTGTTCCGTTTGATATTTCAGGAATTATTTTGGGAATTCCTTACTTATATGATAGGAAAGCTATCTTCTATCACCATGAGAACAAGTATCATCTATTCAAATATTGAAATGAGTTTATTGTTAGAGCACATCGCAAGAAGACAAACATTCTGATGGTAAATGTTGGACATGTAAAAAGGCTAGTGAATTCTAGTAAGAGTTTTGTACTTCTTATGATTAAGCCTAAAGCTGATTTGAATCATGAGTCATTTGAAGATTGTGATCCCAAGTTAAAATCAAATTTATATGATGTAGTTGATGCACATCATGAGATGTTTCAGGAGCCAACAGGTTTGCCTCCTAAAAGGGAGATTCAACATGAGATTCAGTTACAACAAGATTGTCCTCTTCCAAACATAGGCATGTACCACATGTCTATCATAGAGAATACTAAAATAAAGAGAAAAATTAAAGACTTGTTGGACAAGGGACTCATAAGACCAAGCACTTTTCCATGTGGGTCACCAATAGTGTTGATTCCAAAGAAACATGGAACTTGGCGTATGTGTGTGGACTTTAGAGCTTTGAACAAGATTACGGTAAAAAATCGTTACCCACTCCAAATGATAGATGATTTGTTAGATCAGCTGAAAGATGCTAAATTTTTCACTAAGTTAGACTTACGTAGTGGATACCATCAAGTTAGAATCGCAGAAAGTGATATTTGGAAGATTGCATTCAAAACCAAACAAGGACTCTTTGAGTGGCTAGTTATGCCTTTCGGTTTGTGTAATGCACCTGAAACTTTCATGCGTGTTATGGATGATGTTTTGCATCCATTACTTGATGATTTTTTTATATTCTACTTAGATGACATCTTTATTTTCAGCAAGACTAGAGAAGAGCATGTCGTGCATGTTAAGAAAGTACTTGATGTTTTGAGGGAAGAGAAATTATTTTTTAAGATGTCTAAGTGTGAATTTGGAAAGATTTATTTGATTTATTTGGGACATATAGTAGGAGGATGTGCATTGAGAATTAATCCTTCTAAGGTAGAAGCCATTGTGAATTGGCCTACTCCCAAATCCATTACGGAGGTAAGAATGTTTTGGATGCAGCTCAATATTGGAGAAATTTTATTGCTAACCTTTCTGCCATAGAAGCTCCTATGCATGCAGTGACAAGTGCGAAACGTGCTTTAAAATGGGGAGGAAAACAACAGAAAGCTTTTGAATCTTTGAAAGAGAAGATCAGTTCAACTCAATTCGTTTCTTTACCAGACTTGAGACAACCATTCGAGATACAGACCAATGCTAGTGATTATGCCACGGGTGCAGTTTTTTTACAGAATGGTAAGCTTATTGCTTTTCATTCTGAGAATTTTAATGGTGTTGTAGTTAATTATCCTACATATGATAAGGATTTTTATGTGTTGGTTAAAAGTTTCAAAAAGTGGAAACACTATTTGATGGGTAAAGAGACAGTTGTACATACCGATCACCAACCATTACAGTACTTGCAGTCGCAAAATAAATTGCAGAAATCACGTCATTTTAGATGGATGGGTTTCCTACAACAATTTCACTTGGCAATAAGGTACATGAAAGGTATTTTCAATAAAGTTGCTGATATGCTTTCAAGACCTATCATTAGTGCTTCTACTTTGCTTAAGAATGATTCTATTGTACATGAGATTTACATAGAACAATATGCATATGATGCTGATTTTAAGGATGTATATGCTAACTTGAGTGAAGGGAATCAATTTGAAGAGAATGATTATCACATGCATAAAAAATTGCTGTTTCATTTGGGCAAGTTGTGTATACCATAAGCAAAAACACTAAGTGTCATGAGAGAAGCTCATTCTTTTCTTGTTGCTGGACATTTCAGGGTAAGAAAAATGGTGTCACATTTACATAGGTATTGTTATTGGCCTCACATGGTAGATAGTGTTTCACATTTCATTAGAGGTTGTTCATTATGTGCTACAAGCAAGCCTAGAAATAGGAAGCTTGGGTTGTACACGCCATTACCGGTACCATCAAGGCCATGGGAAAGTGTTTCTATGGACGTTGTTGGAGGTCTACCTATGTCTAGAAAGCAACATGATTATCTTTATGTAGTAGTTGATAGATTTAGAAAGATGTGTATTATTATGCCATGTAAGAATTTTATTACTCTTGAAAAAACTGTTGAATTATATTTTCAACATGTATGAGTTCATTATGGTTTCCCTACTTCTACTTTTAGTGGCAGGGATTCCAGATTTGTTGGGAAATTTTGGTCCAATCTATGGAAGATGATGGACACCAAGTTGAAAACGAGTACTGATTTTCATCCGCAAACAGATGGCCAAACCGAGGTAGTGAACAAAATCATTGTGCATCTTTTGAGAGGTTATTGCAGCAAGCATCCTCAGTTGTGGGATGAGCATCTACATTACATTCAACATGCTTACAACCGAGCCAATCACTCTTCTACAAATACTTCACCTTTTGAAGCATGTTTTGGGTATTTGCAAAATCACCTCTAGATTTTGTTGAAGATTGCAACAAGAAATAGTGAAAGAGGCATCTGGAAACATCATCCTTGATCCTAGTGAAAAATAATCACCTAAACTAGGTGGGGCCCACATAGGCTATTTTTAGGTGTATGTCTAAAAATAGACATGATGAGAAAAATCTAAAATTAGCTGGAGGCTGATTCTAGATGGTTGAGAAAAATATATTTTTAGATGAGTTTATATTTTTAGATGAATGGGTGAAGTCTATTTATAGATCGTCTGTCTAAAATTATAATGCATGTCAATTATTATTAGCCCTTAAAATAATCAAACACTAAATAGTAACTTATTCTCTTGGAGCACTTTATTTTAGTTAAATGATGTGAAAAACCAGTTGATTGCAGGAATTTCGAATTCCAAGGTTGGTTGGTGACTCATGCATGTAGAAATTAGTTATAACTGACAGTGGCAAGTTGTAACAGAGTTGGAAGAGTAGTTATGTGAGTAGTTATTTAGTTTAACTTAGTTGAGTGAGTTAAAATTATTTGTGCTAGTTGTAACTAAACATACACTAGTGAAATATGAGTGAATTAATTATTTAATTAATTCGAAAGTAGTGTCTTACTTGCAACTGAAGAAATACAACAATTAACTACTTGCATGTCAGATCCAGTGAAGACCTAGTGGAGAGATGGGTGAAAGGGTGAGATGGACTATCTGTTGTGACTACAATGATGCATTCAATGCATCTACAAAAAAATTGGAGACGCCTATGAGTATTGCACAGTTAAGGCAAGGTAAGGTCAAATTCATTCAGGGTACTTCTTCAGTAGGGATTGTGCAGTGGAGGCAGGTTGTTAGGAGGCAAGAAATTGGTGCATGGAGGCGAAAATTTTTGCAAGACAGTGTGAGACGATTGTATATTGTACTAAGAGCTCTATGAGTTGAGATTTTTATGAGATATATGAGATTGTTTCATGATCCATTGATATACATAATATATTATAGTTGGGGTTTTTAGTTTTAAGCTTTCCCAGTAAAATAGATTGTTATGTGTGATTGATTTTTCTTCATGTGTTTGCAATCGACGATTTAATTTCCGCAAAGAATTAAGTAGAAGGATTTTGTATTTAAAATAAGGATTAAATTGTTAGATTAGGAGAATCTAGTAATATACATGCATATTTTTTAATCTCTACATGGTATCAAAGCAATGTTAATCACTGGAGATTGCAATAGTGAAGCAGTGCTGAGTTTTTTTGTTGGTGGAAACAATTCGAAATTGCTGCAAGAATTTCTTGGTGCGACAGTTGAGTATACATTGAAATGGCTTTCAATGGTTTGCGGTTGGATTATGCACTCAAGGGAAGCTTGAAATACATAGCCTGGAAGGATACGATGGAGGTGGTGCTTGAAGATAATGGCTTGAAGGAATTCATTGAGAGAGATGTTCCTAAGCCCACTTCGGCGGATGCTGCAGTACTTGACACATGGAAAAAGAAAGTAGCAAGGGCGAGGAGGATTCTGTTGGAAGGTGTAAAAGACCATATTTTGTCAAGCCTTCATGGGAAATCCACTCCATATGCTATGTGGAAGGCTTTGATAGATCTTTTTCAAAGCAACAACGACCATAGGAAATTGGTGCTAAAGGATAAACTTAGAAAAATCAAGATGGAGAAGAACGAAAATATTCCGGTATACTTGAAAGAGTTTTTCCAATGAATGGATGACCTTGGGAGTGTAGGAGTTAGTGTTGCGGATGATGATTTTGTGAGCTTGGCTTTCCTTGGAATTCTGAAGAGTTGGCACAATTATGAAGACTCTATCAATGGACGGGAAAAGCTACCAGATTGGGAGCGACTTTGGTTGGATCTAGTGCAAGAGGAGATAAGGCGAACCACCAGGGATGGCTCTTCATAAAAGCATGATGATGAAGAGGATTGTGATTTGGTTACCAAGGAAAATAATAATAAGGGGAATAAATTCCATTCTAGATCTGAGGTAGGTGAAGATGGAAAGGAGCACAACATGTCCAAAGTGAAGTGTTTTCATTGTTACGAGTTTGGACATATTGCCACAAATTGTCCACATAAGAAGAAGAACAAGAGGGCTGCTGGAGCTACAGCTAGTGAGGCCCTTGCTTTGAAATTTGAGCTTGACTTCTCATTGATCGCATGCATGGTGTCTAGTGCATTGGGATTGGGGTGGTAATTTGATAGTGGTGCTTCCTTTCACATGAAGGGAGATGAGAAATTGTTCAGTGACTTGGAGGAGAAAGATCTTTAGATGCATGTTGAGTTGGGCAACGATGGACGATACAGTGCAACCGACATTGGTACCATTACCTTTTAGAGGGCATCAGGTAAAATATTTCATCTAAAATATGTTGTGCATGTTCCAAGTTTAAAGAAAAATTTAATCTCAGTTTCAAAGTTAGAGGATAGAGGCTATGATGTTGTCTTTAGTGAAGGAAAATTTTTCCTGTGACACAAAGCAACAAGGCAAGCCAAGAAGGTTGGGATTCGAGTTAATAATCTCTACATAATTAAAGTAGATGGGATTTCTACGAAGCTTCCTACTGTTGGGAAGTGAGAGAAAGACATGCAATTGACACTTGAGAGGGAGCAGGATTTACATGCAGGTAAGAGTGAACCTTGGGATGTGGAGAAGCCACAAGAGGAGGATCATGGAGTGGGAGCAACCACTCATGCAGAGAAATTTCATGCCAAATGGGCAGAGGGAGTGCATGCAACTATACCACTGGGTGAGAGGTGGGGCGACATGCATGATTAATCCTAAGAAGAGATTTCTAGGCAGGATTCATTGAGATGGTGTGGATCTCATGAATTGAACCTGGCTACGAGGCACCCATAGAGCAGCAGCAACATGATTAGTTGGATTGATGCAGTCAGATCAAAGTGGTAGTGTCGGATACTGGAGCGCGGATCATATTTGACAAAAAGTTCATAGTGCATGGGTGCAGAGTTCAACAACGCAGTGGTTCCTGAAGACATGTGCAGTAGCTAAGAATAATTCAGAAGACTTTGATGACATATGCATTCGAATGATTGAGTTGTTTGGAGGCTATTCAGTTTTGGAAGTGTTGCATGCAAGTATTGCAGGGCATATGCATGGAGTTGTGGGGCGCATGAAAATACAGTCATTTCTTGTTGAGAGGGAGTGTTGAAGATTGCAACAAGAAAAAATGAAAGAGGCATCTGTAAACATCATCCTTGATCCTAGTGAAAAATAACCACCTAAACTAGGTGGGGCCCACACAGGCTATTTTTAGGTGTATGTATAAAAATAGACATGATGAGAAAAATCTAAAATTAGCAGGAGGATGATTCTAGATGGTTGAGAAAAATATATTTTTATATGAATGGGTGCAGTCTATTTATAGATCGCCTATCTAAAATTAGAATACATGTCGATTATTATTAGCCCTTAATAATAATCAGACAATAAATATTAACTTATTCTCTTGGAGCAATTTATTTTAGCTAACTGATGTGGCAAACCAATTGATTGAAGGAATTTTGAATTCCAAGGTTTTTTGGTGACTCATGCATGGAGGACTTAGTTATAACTAACAGTGGCAAGTTGTAACAGAGTTGGAAGAGTAGTTATGTGAGTTGTTATTTATTTTAACTCAGTTCAGTGAGTTAAAATCATTTGTGCTAGTTGTAACTGAACATACACTAGTGAAATATGAGTGAATTAATTAGTTAATTAATTCACAAGTAGTGTCTTACTTGCAACTGAAGAAATATAGCAGTTAACTACTTGCATGTCTGATCTAGTGAAGACCTAGTGGAGAGATAGGTGAAAGGGTGAGATGGACTATCTGTTGTGACTATAGTGATGCATTCAATGTATCTACACACACATTGGAGATGCCTATGAGTATTGCATAGTCAAGGCAAGGTAATGTCGAATTCATTCAAGGTTCTTCTTCAGCAGGGATTGTGCAGTGGAGGCAGGCTGTCAGGAGGCAAGAAATTGGTGCATGGAGGTGAAAATTTCTGCAAGACAGTGTGAGACGATTGTATATTGTACTAAGATCTCTATGAGCTGAGCTTTGTATGAGATATATGAGATTTTTTCATGATCCATTGATATACATAATATATGTTAGTTGGGGTTTTAGTTTTAAGCTTTCCCAGTAAAACATATTATTATGTGTGATTGATTTTTCTTCATGTGTTTGCAATTAGCGATTTAATTTCCGCAAAGAATTAAGTAGAAGGATTATGTATTTAACATAAGGATTAAATTGTTAGATCAGGAGAATCTGGTAATATACATGCATATTGTATAATTTATACAGATTTCATTCTTAAGAAGGATGTTGTCATTGATGGGCATAGTGACATTGACAAAGCTTGCATGTTCATTGAGCGAATTCATCTTATTCATCAGCAAGTTCAAGAACAACTTGAAAAGAGTCAAAGCAAGTACAAGGAGAGGCATGAAAAACATAGATTTGATCATAAGTTTCAAGAAGGTGATGAGGTATGTTTGCACATTATCAAAGAAAGGCTACAAGGAGAAGGTAAAAAGCTGAAGCCTATTCGTTATGGTCCATTCAAGATTATTAAACAAGTTGGTAATAATGCACTTCAACTTGACTTGCCTTCATATATGCAAATGTATTCCATTTTCAATGTGGGGAATTTTACGTTTGTATGAGCCTCCATTAATTTTTGATCAAGGGAATTACATTCAACTGCCATCAATAGAAGATTTCTCGCCACAATTTCTGGACGATCTTAAGGAGGATGCCATATAGGAGGACACGCACTTCTAAGAGAGGAAGTGTCGATTATCTTCGAATTGGGCTTAAGGGTGGAAAACCAAGTAAGGAAATATGGATGGAAGTGGAAAAGGTGAGGGAGATGTACTCTTATCTTCTGAATAGGTAATTGAAGGATTTTGGGTCCAAAAGCTTCCCAATGGGGAGGTGTGATTAGAAGATCATGTCAATTGCTAAAAAATGCTCAAAATGTTTTGCAACCTAAGCGAATGGAAAGGTATCGTAACTATGATTTTGTCACCATGAACGGTTCACAAAATAGAGGTCGTATGTAGAATTTATGAAGGTTTGAAAAACCCAGCAAACTCCAAAAACTGGACCCTTGACCCATTTTGACTTTATATAAAAATTTTATAAGAAAATATTTTTCATATATTAAAGTTTTTTAGGCCTATCAATGGGCGCCACGTGGCCTTCCCGAAGGCTGCCACGTGGCTTTCCCAGAGGCTGCCACGTGGCCCCATGCCAGAGATCAAAGGCATGTCAAAAAAATTTGTGAGTTCAAAGGTTCGAACGCGGGACCTGCCCGCAAACACTGCACACGCCTGACCACTCGGGCTGTTGGTGGTTCTTCACCGTTATGTTGGCAATATGTATTTAAGGTTTCATGTGAATTGTGTTGGCGGCAAAAGGGGCCATCCCCACTCCATGTAACCCAGTGCCTGGAACCGGGGGCAAAACAAAACTGCAAATGACGATTATTCCAGTGGTTATGCATGTGACCAAAAAAACATTTAAATGCGGTGGATACGACCTGCGGTTTTTTTGGCGGCCAGTGCGGGGGTGGTCACATGCCGAACCATGACATTTATTATAACTCCCATTTCAGCGGTTACAGTTAGCAGAACCGAAATTTTCGGCGGTGGGTGCTAATCTGGTGGTCTTATCTGGAGTTCCTCCACATTTAATGGAGTTTTTTTAAGGGATCTTGGGAAGTTTACTATTTTGGCCATAACTCCTTGGATATTCGACCAATTTTGAGGCATGAATAGTTAATTTTTGGTATTCTCAACATTCTGAACACATTGCCAGATTTTTTAGAGCCATCAAAGGTCAACTTGTGTAGGTTTAGCTTTAGGAGAGGTCAAGGAGCCACCAGGGCCACTAGGGTGTTTTCAGTGTATTGAGCATCCATTCTCTATTTTCTACAAATGAATAGTCATTCCAAACTAATTCAAGCATTTTGAAGCTACTTTTTATAGAGATCATAACCATTTGAGGCTTTTATTCACATTTACTTACCATTTTTGAGAAATAATATATGAGGGACATGCCATTGGGAGTTGGACTAGCATATGTAGCCCAAGAGGGGTGAATTGTTTCATCAAATTTGCTGAGTAATTTTACATGTGATGTTTAATTCTCTGTTATTTACTGTTTTACAGTGTTATACAAGCAATTTACATGCTTTAACCTCACACAGAAATATGTTTAACTAAGATAAAACCATCTGTTTCACCTGCAAACTTTAGTAAACCGTATGCACACAATTTAATTACTGTTTGGGTAATTAGCACAACAAAACTAATACATTCCATTCAGATCACATGAAAATTCAATTGGTTTGTTTACATTTTAGTATACCAAAAAATTATTACTATCGTTGATCCAAGATTGCGGTTAAAAGATGCCATGTTCCAATTGGTAGGGTGAAGAGGTTGTCTATTTTCATCTACCAACTGCTTGCAATATGTTGCTCCTGATAATAACTTCTGAAATTTTTGAAAAATATATGGAGTATTATTTTCTGCATCTGAACTCAATTTTGAATCTGGATCCTACAAATAATTTGCATACATTTCTATTCAAATTTACATTGAAATAAATTAGATAATTGAAATATAAATAAAATTTGAACTTACTCGAGATATAAAGGGAGAACTCCATGAAGGAATTTGATCAGCAATATGGAATGAGCTGGAATTTGAAGAATTGACCATTTAATATTATTGATATTTTGCCCTTGTATTTGAGAAAGATCACAAATACAAATTTCTTTGAATATCTAAAATTAATCTAGAGAACCATATAACCACAATCCTAATTTCAATATACTTTTGAAACCATTTTCAAGAACAAGACAACTTTAAGTGAAAAATGTGTACCATGAACTACTGTAATTCATGTGGATACGTCCTAAAGGATAATTTGAGACTAATATGCCATTTCATGTGTAAATAAAATTTCAAATAGATTTTAAACCCCACCGGTGCGCTAATCAAAATAAACTGCACCGGTTTGTTTAAATAATAAGTGCATAAGTGTGTTTAAATAATACCCACACTCATTTTCGACATTCCAAAAAAATAAAAAATAAGTTATCATATCAGTGCTCTTTCGCATAAAAATGCACTAGTATCTTTAAATAAGAAACAACACCGGTACGCAAATGTTTCCTGAATTTAGAAAAGAAAAATGAATTACACTATCTCAGTGCTCTTTTAAATATATATCACATCGTTGCTTTAAAAAAAAAATCACACCAAGTCAGGATTTCGAAAAAAAAAAATTAATCATGTCGGTGCGTTGAAAAAATATGGTGCCCCAGAAATTTCGGAGCAATTTTTATATAAACACATCGGTGTGCTTGAGTATCGAACACATCAATGTGCAGAGAAATAGAATTTTTAAAAAACGTGTTTTTTTTCTTTTTTTTTAAATTTAAAGAACGAGCGACATTTTATTTTTCAAAATATAATTTCATAAAGTCTTTTAAATAGTAAAAAGTTATTCACCATTTTATTATTTTACCCAAAATTTCAAGTGATTGATTTGCAAGAGAAATATACCACGAACATTGTGCAACAACAACAAAATACTTTGGAGCACAGAACTATTCATAAGGCTAGAAGCTGAAAGGTATGGAAATTCAATCAAAAGCCTACATAATAAGTTTTAACTTTTATTGTTTATTTTATTAATAAAAAATTTACAATTTTTGTTAGGGTTTAATTAAAAGACAAATAATTTGTAAGAGAAGATCAAATTAGAGCTGAAAAATATTTTGGATCCATCGAAAGATCAAAAGTTAACATGTATGGCGATTCACTCAAAACCCTAGATAGCAAGAACCTTAAATTTTACTGTTAAAATATTCTATAATTTTTGTTATATTTATTCACAATTTAAAAAAATAAAATAAAAATTAGTGTATAGTAAAAATTTTACTGTAGATTTTACTAGTAATTTTTTTTATGATCTATGTTCCTATTTAAATTTAATTAAAATTCAGAAAAGAAAAAAAAACTAAATAAATAAAAATAAATAAATCAATCAATACTTACCTTAAACCCTCACTTCTTCTTGCAAAATTTTCACACTAGGGTTTCACTTTCTTTACCACTTCACAATTAGGGCTTTTCAATTTAGGAATTTTATATTTAATGGGTTTGTGCACTTGATATATATAGGGTGTTTGACATATAAAGTACGGGAATCACTTATTGAATTAGATCCAGACTATTTTGGCCCTCCATTTTTTTTTAATGATTATATGTTGCATGATGCGCCATCTGTAACATAACACATTGGTGCTACTTGAGTAATACAACACACCGATAAATTATAGCACTTTCAATTCTATCTAGTTTTCTCATTGTTGCACCCAGTGTAATATAACACATCAATGCACTTGTTCCTAATAGCACCATTAAATCATTGTGGTGCGTTGAGCCTTACAAATCGCATTGTCAGCCCTCTTTGATTTAAAAAAAATGGCTATGTGTTTCGTGGTGCGCCCTATGTAACATAACACACCAGGGCTACCTGAGTAACATAACACACTTATATATTATAACACTTTGGATTCTATCCAATATTTTCATCATTTCTCCCAGTGTAATATAACGCACTGGCTCACTTGTTCCTAATAACATCGTTAAATAATTATGTTGCATTTAACCTTACAATTCACATCATTAGCCCCCTTTTTTTTAAACGGCTATATGTTGTGTGCCCTTTGTAATATAACACACCATGGATACCAAAGTACTTCAATGCATCAGTATATTATAACACTTTCGATTATGTCTAGTATGTTCATTGTTGCTCCCTTTGTAATGTAACGCACTGACACGTCTATTACTAATATCATCCTTAAATCAGTACGGTGCATTTATCCTTACAAATCACACTATCCTAATTTAAAATTAACTTTCCACGATGGTTTTAAACAATTAAAAGCCTGGGGAATTTAATCTTATAAATGCACCGGTGTGTTTATTCAGATAAACACACCGGTTCCCGAGTTTTTTAGGTTTAAAATTATTTGATTTATTTGTAAAATATATTTAATGGCTTATGTATTGAATGTTATAGGTTGTATATTCATAAAAAAAGTCTCAGAAGGTCTCAAGTAACAAAAATATTGATCGACACAATGAAAGGACATAAAAAAAATCAGAGAAGACAAGTTCTTTGTAAATTCTTTACAAAATTAATATGTTTGAACTACAGGTAAGTTTAACTAATATATATCAGTTGTTGTGTGTCATGCAGAGCCACAAAATGAAGAAGGTCGATAAGATTATTTCTAATTTAAGTGCAGAAGAGCGTAAAAGCCTCATAAAAAAACTATAGAATGATGGATGAGGTGAATGAAAAAATACTATTCAATATGAGTTTTATTTTATTTTATTTTCATTAATAATATTATTAAGAATATTAAATAACATGTTTCAAATAATCTATTAATTCGTATATGTTTAATGTTCTACAGGGATAAACAATGAAGGAAAAGATCAATGTCGTTCTAAGAAAGAAAAAAATATGGAACATGTAAGTGATGATGAATTGGTCCTTAGCTCATCTGGAGTGGTGTTGGAGGTTAATGAAAGGGGGATATTTTTTACAGAATTGTGAGGGATCTAGTGGAACGAATATATAACCGTACTCTCCACTTACAAGACAAAAATAAATGCAATGATTCTAAGAACAAAATTATATCTAAACTATATGAATCATTTTCAGAGCAATGGTCAATGAGACATCTCAGTCTTGCAATAGCAAAAACATACAACAACAAAAAAGAATCATTCAAATGGTAATATTCCTAATTGTATAAAATTATTTTCTAGAATTATATGTATAAATTACTACAAACCATTAATTTATTAATATCAATTTTTTTATATTTAGTTTTCATATATCATTATAAAAATAGTTTAATATTTTTTTCAGGAAGATTATGAAAATCCAAAGTGATCAACGTGGTGATATACAAAACATGCCAATAGGAATGTCCAAAAAAGTGTATAAGGAGATGGTCAAAGAAATGGACATAATTGCATCAGAAGAGGAGACATCTCAATAACAACGTGCTTCAAATGTATGTAATCATGATTGACTTTGTACATATAAAAAAATAATATATCATTAAATATTAATTTTCAATTATTTCTTGCAGAAAAGAAAACAAGATGGAACTCATTCAACACATAAAGCAGAACGACAAGGAAAAAAGGGTTGATTTCAAAGTTTGTGAGTAATTGTACATTTCCTTATAACAACTCAAGGTTTCATTTGTGTATATTTTAAGTTGTTTTACAACAACCATCCTTGAATGTCTTCAAATGCATGCTAACATACAAAGAAGAGCTATTGAAATAATTACTTGACATTGGGTTAAATAACGATTGTGAATATATGTTGGAATATCAAAAATTAATTGTGGAATTTGTAAGTATCTATGTTTTTTTAATTCTCTTAGTTTATAATTAATAGAGCCAAAAAATCGTTTATATTAAATATATGATTTATTATGGGGCATAAAAATGGCAGGAAACAAAGTATGGATCTACGTCAACAGAAAAATTGTTGAAAGAAGACATGGAATTTCGTTTTGAAATAAAGTGTATAATTCACGAGTCACTTCTTGCTATGGTACATTGTTTTTTGATTTACATTGATGTATATTATTTATTTCATTTTTCATTATTCTCACCAATGTAGATACACTCATTACACTTTATTTTTATGCTTGCAGATGGAACAAGACCAAGAAGTTGAAAACAATCGATACAATCAACAAACAATTCCTCCAAATAAACCTAGTCATGGAAGTAGCTCAAGCACTGACAAAAATTCCAGCGAAGAATGATGATCTATTTGGATATCAATGAAACCTGTTGTATTTTTTGAAACAAATGTCTATGAAAATCAAACATTTTGTATAATGTAATCATGGCCATAGTGTCCTAATTGAAAGACAAGGGGTTACCAATAACAATCCAATTTCGTATGACAAAGAGCCTCTTATTGTTATATAATAAAACACATTTCAATTTATTCTATTGTGTTATCCAATGTCGCTATGAAATGTTACACCACTGATTCAATATTATAATGAAAATTTTCGAAATCTGATAATATAAAAAATTAATCCAAATATCATATACAAATGCACTAATCAAATATTAATTTATATGAATATTGTTATAAGTTATATGTCAATTTCTCAATGAATAACGGATTTAAAAAATTACAATAATTGCATTGTCACGGGTTGATGTCTCCAAAAAATAGAAAATATCATACAAAAAAATAAGTGCGTCCATAAAATAAAAACACACTGGTGATTTACTTTAAATAAAAGCATTGTGGCGTCATCTTTATCGTAATCTGTGCCTTTTCGGAAAACAAGAGCACTGGGGCTTTAAGATCTGTAAGCACCCTAGTTGATTCTAATTGATCCCCTCGTGCATTGTAACTATTAACAAACTAGTGCTTTCATAGAACTAGCACCCTCCGGTTCTACAAAATATTATTTCCATTCCCCGTACACTATTAAAATTAACAACACCAGAACCTCTATATAACAAATGCACTGGGGCATTTATGTAAACAAGATGTTCTGGTGCTACATTTTTAAACAAAAACACTCAAATTGCAATTATTTTTTGCATGCCCCGGAGTCGTTCCTTCATAAAAAAACGATTGAGGATTTTTTTATATAAGCATAGACATGGTATAAATTTAAGGTCTGGTGCTATTTACATTGAACACACTGATATTTTTTTGTTATAAGCACAATTGGGGTGGTATACATTTTAGGTTCCTGAGTTGTTTCATCTAAACACCTTGTTACTTTTAATTTTGTATGAAGCCCAGTGTGTGTCTATAAGTAGCGCACCAATGCTTCTTCCATAAAGTTCACTGAAAAAAAAACATCCGCTAAAACCTTCGACCACCTATATTTTTTCAGTTGTGATGAAGTTCCATTATAAGCTCCACTAAAACATCAGTTCCCATAAACAAATGTTTTAGTGAATTTATTTTTGAAATTTTTTTCCAATTTTATAACACTTAAAAACTCCATTATAACCTCCATTATATTATTTTTCCTTGTAGTTCCAAACCCACTGTTTCCTGTTCCTTCATGGCTAAATAAAAAATACTCTACACCTTCATGGGAGAATCCGTAGGGTAATCCATATCCTTCACAATGGTCAAATCAGCATACCTAGGAATTAACATGGTCCCAAAACTGGAAGCATATTACATGACCTATTAACCAATCAATAGTAACACTACTGCAATCATAGCCACCGCTACAACCATTAAAACCTCCATTGCAATTACCCCCGAAATCCCTACCTCCATTACGCCCCCAGCTACCTGCACGGCCAAATACAAACCCAAAAAAAGGCCTTCGTAGTTTTTAGAAATACTCAAAACTTTTGACTATTCCCCTCCATATTTATAATGTAACGAACTTTGTCTAAGATCTGGGCAGAACTTTTTTCCAGAGGACCCTATAAAAAAAATAGAACAACCAAAATATGAGAATTCCACTAAAGAGAAACACCAATCAGAAATAACTCACTCTATTGTAATTATAACCAAGATGAAATCACCTAGTGGGCCGACTAACAAGAAAGAGCCTCAAAAAATTCTAGATGCTACTCCCATGTTTCCAGAAATATTAGCCATAGTAAGGCCACCCACATATCCTGAATTAGATCTTTAAAGGAAATTACATAATTTTTGTATTAAAATTCCTCTTCTGCAAGTTATCAAAGATATATTGATCTATGCTAAGACCATAAAATAAATATGCGTTAATAAGCCTAGAAGAAAACCAAAAGATTCTCCTATAGTCCATGTCCTTGGTAAATTATCTGATCTTGTTTTAGGAAAGAAGATACCGATCAAATATGATGTTCTCGGAAATACAATGGTTACGGTTCAGATTTAGGGACTTAGCTTTCCAAATACCTTAGTGGAACTAGGATTTGCTATAAATATTATAACACTTGACACTTGTGCCTTCCATGGAATAGCCACGTTAAAACCAACCCCAAACATGTTGGAGCTAGCTGACAGATCAATGGTAAAGCCAAAAGGAACACTTGGTGATGTTATCATATCTGTGGATTCTTGGGAATACCCAATATATTTTTTGGTTCTTAATACCATAAATAAACTGGAAGGACACTCTCTTATACTAGGCAGACCATGGCTCACCACTACATGTGTGTACATTGGGTGTTGGACTGGAAGTATGAATATTGCTAAAGGAGCTTCTCAGTAAGAACCTCATTCTATATTTTTCTGCTAAGCCCAACATGTCATATGATAACCTTAAGTGGCTTCCTCTCGAGTACGAAGAAGGTAGGATACAATCTTCCCTTACCATTGAAAAATCCCTTATCTTTAAGAGACATATTGAGGATGATACAATCAATGGGTTCATTAGCCAACCTTCTACTGTAGCTTATCCCACATGTTATATGCTAAAGGTAGTACTTGATAACGAAGCTAAAGATGATCCACTGGAGGAGTCAAATAGTGATCATATACCTACAACCATAGTTCATAACAACATTCCTATTGAGATTGAAACAAGAATGATCTCCAATGTCATAAAATGATCCAAGTGCTTCAATAGTACAAACAAGCTTTCACTTGGGACATGTAGATATGAAATGCATTGATCCAAAACTATGTACACATCATATTTACATTGAAAAAGACATACAAGAAATTCATTAACCACAAAGGAGATTGAATCCACATCTTAGGGACATAGTGAAACAATAACTACAAAAAATACTTGATGTCAACTTTATATACCCTATATCTGAAAACCAGTGGGTTTCCCCAATTGGTTGTAGTCCCTAAAAATAATGGAAAATGGAGGATTTGTGTAGATTATAGAGAACTAAATAAGGCCCACAAAAATATCATTTCCATCTACCATTTGTTGACCAAGTCCTTTATACACTGGCTAGGAAGAAATAATTTTCTTTCCTGGATAGGTTTAGTGGATACAATCAAATTCAGATTGCTCTTGAAGATCAAGATAAAAATACGTTCACCTATCCTTAGGGAATGTTTGCAAATATATTTTTACCATTTGAACTGTGCAATGCACCGACCACTTTTTAGATAATAGTTTTGAGTAAATTCTATGAGATAATCAATGACGGACTTAAAATTTACATGGATGGTTTCACTCCTTATGGTAATGAATTTGATGAATATTTATATAACTTGGAAAAGGTTCTTGCACGACGTATAACCACTAGACGCCTCGGCAATCAAAAATGACATATGTTGATGATAGAAGGTGTAGTCTTGGGACACTTCATTTCTGTTGCAGGTATTCAAGTGGACCTCAATAAAATAAGGGTAATTATTAAACTCCCTATTCAACGAGCACCGAAAAAGGTATGTAGTTTCCTTGGTTATGCTGGGTATTATCGTCGTTTTAGAGCACATTTCTCCAAAATTTCAAAACCATTGTATGCATTAACTGGGCATGTGGAATTTGAGTGGACTGAAAAATGTGATATTACTTTCGTAGAACTAAAGAAATAGCTCTTGTGCTGAGGGGACCAGATTGGAGCCTACCATTCCACATATCCTTAGATGCATATGACACAACAATAGGATTGATTCTAGGACATGAAGAGGATAAGAAACCATATGCAATTTATTATATTAGCAAAAAAATAACATCTGCAAAATTAAATTATACTGCAACAAACAAATATTTTTTGGTTTTTGTCTATACTATAAGCAAATTATGGAATTATATAATGGTCTATCCATTTTTCTTATATACTGATCATTCTCTTATTTGATATTTAGCTAATAAAACTATTACCAATCACAAAGTAACTCATTGGTTACTATTGTTGTGGGAATTTAATATCACTATAAAGGACTGGCCAGGGAAGGAGAACCACGTTGCAAATTTCCTGTAAAAAATGCCACCTACATCTAATTATTCACTAATGGAAGATTGATTCCCATATGAGCATATTTTTGATGTCACTGTTAAAACACCATGGTATGTTGATGTTGCAAATTATCTAGTGGCTGGAAAACTACCATCACATCTCTCACCACAAGAAAAGAAGCACATTATTCAAAATAGTGCTTGATTCTCATGGATAGAAGGCTACCTTTTCCATATGGGAGTAGATCTCCATGTCCGCAAACGCATCAGGGAGGATGAGATTTATGATATCCTCAAGGCTTTCCATGACGAACCCTGTGGGGGACATTTTGATGACCGAATAATTGGGCACAAGGTATTACATATGGGTTATTTTTTACCCACGATATTCAAAGACGCTAAGAGATATGTTTAGAGCCTTGAAAAATTTCAATGTATGGGTCATCCTATTCAGGGCCATGAAATGAATCTCCAATCACAGCTAGTGATGGAACCATTTTAGAGATGGGAAATGTATTTTGTAGGTTATATTAGTCCTCCTTCAAACCAAAAATCATACATATTAGTCTGCAAATACTATGTAACAAAATGGTTGAAGCAGTAGCAATTGCAAGGGTCATAGAGGAAGTAGTCATCAACTTCCTATTTGAATTGTTTGTTTAATATAGATTTCCTTAAGAACTTGTAATTGATGGAGGATCATATTTTACTGCCCAAAAAATATATATCACGTTGCAAAAACATAATATCAAGCATAAAATGACCTCCTCTTACCATCCGCAAGAAAATGGATAAGTGGAAAGCATAAACAAAGTCTTGGAAGGGATCCTCACCAAGACGATATCTACAAAACACTGATATTAGGCCTCCAAACTCTTTGAATCCTTGTGGGCCTATAATAGGACTTGGAACAATACTATTGTTTCTTCACCTTTTCAACTTGTCTTTGGTAAAGAGCCCATTGTTTTCAATCGAATTTGAAGTTAAGACTCTTAGGACTGCTCAGGAAGTCAGTCTCAACCTTTCAAAAGCACATAAGCAACACCTTCAACAACTCAATGAAATGGACAAAATGTGCCTTGTTTCCCTTCAATGCACCACAATCATTAAACAAAAAATGGCTAAGTGGCATGACCGGTTGATTAAAAATAAGACCTTTCAGAAATGTGATTGGGTGTTGTTATATGATTCTAGATTCCAAGACTTTTGAGGTAAGTTCCAAACGAGATGGTTGGGACCTTATGAAATTAGTGAAGTATATGCTAATGGGATAGCACACCTCACCAAGATTGACAATTTTGGCATTTATTTCCTTGCTAATGGTCATCGACTTCGCATGTATCACCAACCACTTAACGAGAGTATTTTCTGCATGAAATTCATAATAATGCAAATTTGCAAGTTTCAGCCAAACAAGGGAATACCCCCATGACCACAATCAGGTAAACTCTTTTTGGAAACCTCTTATTGTCTTGTACATAATCTAAACATTCCTTTCTTTTGGTGTGATTTTTTTCTTTTTAAGGGAAACATCAAAAATATCTTCTTACAAAGAATTGTTACTATGATCATAATTGTAAATTGTCATGTCTAAGTTATAATGTTGTTTCCTTAGTCACAACATCGTTATCAAAGTTATTGTTTCCTTAGTCACAACATCATTATCACAATTGTCGGTTCCTTAGTCACATCATCATTATCACAGTTGGTGTTTCCTTAGTCACAACATCGTTATCACAATTATTGTTTCCTTAGTCACAACATCGTTATCACAATTGTTGTTTCCTTGGTCATAGTTGTAGTTCCTTTAGAAGCAACTATTGTTTCCTTGTATGTGATTTGTTTGCCCTTATTTTTGTTTCTTTTTGGATAAGGAACATTTTGAGCTCTTTTTAAGATCGTGGTTGGATCGTTGGGTTATTTGATACCTATCACATGATAATTTCCTTTCTAAATGAGAATATTTTCTAAAAATATGATTTGTTTTACGGATTCATGAAATTTCCTAAAATCCTTAATTCCATGACTTTGTAAGAAAAACATAAAAATCCTCATTACACATTTGTTTTCCATCAATACCCAAGGAACCATTTTTTACTCCAATTTTTCAAACAACTCTATATTTATTTTGAAGAAATTTAATTTCGGGGACAGGACTAGCCAACCAAAAAGGTAGTTATTATAAAAAATTTCACCCAACTCTTATGGATTATAAATTCCACCCCATATATTAAGTAGCCTTTTATGGTTAACAAGAATCATATCAAAACTCAAAATATAAATTCAACAGGGGATAGGAAGTCTCATCGTGAGGTGTCCTACCATGATCATAGGACCTTGTGAAGTGATATTACCATTTCTGGTCACCAAGCTAAGGTAATGGCCTTTGGTCCTAAGGCCAGAGTAAAATAGGTCTCATCATGAGCTGGCTTGTTCATTTTATTAGTTCACGTAAATGACATTGTTATGAATCGACAACCACACCAAAACAATGGTCTTTTGTAGACAAGTAATAAACTCAAAATAAATTTCTAAGATATGAATTTATTTCTAATAGATGGGATACTGGCATATCAAAGGGTTAAAAGACAACCCTGTCAAGAATATGGACGCTTGCTAGAAGCAGTTGATATGCATATGGTATTAAAGTCAATTTAAAGACTACAATCAAGTTGGCTAGCTTGTTTCCCTACTATCAATAATCACCAAATGAAAATTGTTAAAATTGTTAGAATGTTTTATGAAGTATCATTAAAATAGCCCTACAATGTGATACCATTAATTGTTAATGAGGATTAATAACAAATTCCACAAATCAGGGACAAAAAATATATGGTATTCCAAATCTAATAATTGTTATCATATTTCTTTAGCAACTTCTATTATTTTTCTCTACGTGATATTTTATTTAATCCACCCATGTTTCCAACCATCCATTTAAATTTCCTCACACTTAATTCATTTTTCATATTAATTCTCTGAGATATTTCCATGATTTTGTAATTATTTCATTTTATGATTGACCATCGACTTTAATCATTGATTGGTGCATTACCAATGTTTCTCATTTCGTGCTGCTATTTTTGATGATTGTTCTTTTGTACTTAATTAATATGGCCTTATCTAGAAATTATGCCAAATTTTGTCACCTCATCAACTTGATTGAAGACCATAGACGACCCTCAAATTTTACTGGGGAGGTAAGAAGGTTCCATTGCATGGTATGTTTACTGAATTTCCGAGAAAATGTTGCTGCATGTTCACCAAACTTCCATATCTTAAAAAACATTGATATTTTTTAACTCTGCTTCTTCCGGTTATGAATTTCTCTTTGTTGAAAAACCAAAATGGGATGCCATTCAGTATGACATGAACAAAATCAATTTTTGGCCTCAGAGGAGGCTCGTAACATTCTGAATTGGGCATGATGGTCAGGATACTTCAAGCGTCTGCAAGGATTCGACAAGGAGGTTTCATTCGAATTTATGCAAATTCTGAATGAAGGAGTTGCAATGATAAGGAATGTGTAAAACCAAGTGAATGAGGAAGTAATAGAAGAGGTAACAGGTCTCTCTTTGGAAGGTGAAAAATGGTATGAATTGCATGCTTCACTTCATAATGCATCTATTTTGTGTGCAAACCTTGGAGAAGAATTGGTCAGAAAAGGGAAAGGCTATAACCCCAGTTCACTTCCATACCTCTAAAGAGAATGAGAAAGAATCACTCAGTGGTATATCACATGTAATGGAAGGTATTTCGAGGCCTTCATCTCAAACTAATGGCATTGGTAAGACAAAAGGTAGCTCTAACCTTCCTTATTTCTTGCATTCTCTACTACATGAAACTGTTGGTAGGCTAAGGAAGCCTAAAGATCAAGCCTCAGTCGTTAGACACCATGCACTTATTAAATTTTTAGTAGTAAGGTGTTTGAGTCAAATTAAATAGAATTGGGGTGAATTCTTTGGAGACTCTAGGGGTGAAAAAGAAAATCCCAAAGAAACTACGGGAACATCTAGAAATCCTTCAGTCAATGATGGGCAGGAAGGAAGAAACACAAAGACTAATCAAGATGGAACCCCAACGATATGATACACTTCACAGGAATTGATGTAACCCGAAAATACAACTCCTCAGAAACTTAGTCAATCAGAGAAGCAGGTATCATCTTTGTTGGCCTCTTTGCCTAAGAAAAGGAGAAGGTCAGTTATATTGGTTGAAATGAAAGAGGGGAAAAGTTCCTAAAAACCCCTTCAAGCAGTCAAAAACTAAAAATTCAACTCAAGAATTAATTGGTGAGAAAGACACACATCAAAGAAACCTTGAGGAGAATCTGGCTCATAATCTATCAATTCCTAAGCAAACAGATGTAAGCCCGGAGGAACAAGGAATAGAAATGATTCAGGTATTATAAGGGTTGGAAAATTTAGTGGAAATAGTAATGGAAGAGTATGAAACTCATTTGGTTAGTCCTCCTAGTTAAACTTATAATACATTGTCTAATTCTCCGACTGTGTCTCTTTCTGTTGAATCCATGGCCACTGTTATCCTAGAATCCTTAGATGACTCTAAACATGTTGTTACTCAAGAACTGTCCAGGGAATCTATTTTTACTAAATTGGAGCCTTCTTTTGTAGAAAAAATAGTCCCACAATCTCCTTATGGAGTCTCGATTGACGAGAATTGATATTTTATGTTGTTCCCTCGGATGGGCTACAAACTGACCCTATTTTTAACAAATTATCTGAACCCGTGGGTGGTGGAATTTCGATGGAAGTTGATAATTCACCTATTGATTCCTTAATAGGTGACCCTATCCCAAAGAATATTACTGAAGGAGTGACAACTTCTACTCCTCCCCTTGTTCCTTCAAAAATGTTGGTTAGAAACCTTCCCTGAAAAACTAGAGGTGTCAAAACCATGAAAGGTACGACGAAAAACAAACTCCTTGATGAAGTCCTTGTACTAAGGAGAGAAAATGACCAGCTATACAAAAAAGTGCAAAGGATGAGAAGATGGTTTTAGATTAATAAAAAAATTCATAAATCTCATGGAAATAAATCTATAGAGCAACAAGGGGTTGCTGATAGGAAGGACGAAGTCCAAGATGCAGAAAACCAAACTGAAATTGTGTTTTTTGAAGTAGGTATATAGACTGATTTTTCCCTCGCCTTTGTCGAAGAAAAAACCTAAACCAATTTTGTACCAATTTTTATTGAAGAAGAAGTCCATATTGATACTCCTACTTTTGTAGAAGTAGAAACACAAATGGACTCTCCGCCCATGATTATTGAGAGAGGAACATAAATAGATCTTGTGCCTCCTTATACCCCCACTGATCATGGATGCTACAATAAGGGTATTAAAAAAAATATAGCAGAAGACAAGGAGGCCATAGAGAGACATCGAAGGGAAGTAGTACCCCATACAAAATACCATAAGATACTCCAATGGTTCCAAGCATTAGATAAAACAGAGGATGAGACCTATGAAAATTTAAGGGTAGATGAAAAGAAAATCTAGACTTTACAAAAGCATATTTGTGAAATAATAGACCAAAGAGATAAAATTTGTTCTATTTAGGATGATGCCTTATTGTGTAGGTCTCAAGCTAGAAACTATACCTTATTCTTACTTGAACAATACATGTTACTCAAAGCTAAGGTCATGCAATATGGTCAGCCACATGAGTTTAACAATGTCTTGGATTTCATCAATGCTTTCCACGGGCAAGATGAGCATACCAGATATCTTCCGTGTGAGCTTTCTATGCAGAACATTTTCCTAGAAGAACAAGTGAATGAGAATGTTATCCCATTTATTTGGGACATTTATTTTAAAGCCTTCACATTGTTCTCATTAAATCAGATTAAATGGGAAAAATAATATCATACTTTTTAGAGAAGGGAACATAATATCGACTTGAACCAGAAAATCACTTCACCACACTTTTGCATCATAATGCTTTTGTAGAAAAACCTAATGTTGCTTCTTCACTTGGTCACATTCATAATGAGGTATTTCATTCAGTATGGGAAAAATTGGAGGATATAAGGGATGAAGCTATCCGTGGAGCCAATATGAGATGGAAGGTTACATCTAAGGAGATAAAAAACATGGAGCATTTTGGCTTGTATAACTTCCAACAATCTATGACCATAGTGCAAGATTACATCAACATCATAAGGCAAATAGGGGTTAATTGGATGGGATGCAGATACATGTGTCCAATGATCTAGTGCCCTTTGTCTTATTGTCAATCTAATTATGAGTTTTCAGAAGCAGGTAAGTATGTGGCATTCCATGAAATCAAAAGGAATGGATTTAGGCTCAGAGGAGAAGATAAACATGAAGCCCACTCCTTGACTACTTTGCATGTTAATCATTTGTTTTCATGAGGACATGAAAGAGGTCAGTCGGGGGGTGATGTTGGGCCTCACAAATACCATAATTCCATTTTCCTATTTCTTAATTCTAATATTGTTTTTCCATATTTTTCCTATGTTTTGATATATCAATTTGCATAATATAGTCTTTTGAAGTAATTAATTTATTTCTATCATTTATTTTCACTAATACATCGATTCAGTTATAAAATCACCTATTGTCTCAGGTCTGGATTATCATAAAAAACAAGGACTTAGTGACAGTTGGAGTTCAATGTTGTTTCCTGACCTGTTCCTAGAAGAATCAGACAACGTGATGTTTTCACCATTAAATTTAGTAATATCAGGGGGGGCAATTTCTATCTGGATGAGATCGTTTGGGACATAATCCCTGGTCCTTTCATCTAGGTGATATAAAGCACTTTTGTAATTGAAAATAGCATCCTGAGAACCTTTAGATTCTCAAGAATGCTCTCTGTTGAGAAGAATTGTTGTTTTTTTCATTTATGATTGTAGCATAAAGATGGGGAATTATGTTTCAAACATAAGATTTTTGAATGTAATTTTTGTGATACATATTATGAAAAACTCATCTAGTGTTGCAATCATTTTCTTCTGAATAAAATGCAAGTTTTTGTGATCAAAAGTTAACTTGTTGTTCTGATCTCTCTTTAAAGACAATCTAATTCCAATTGTTCGAGCCCGCTTCTAGAAGAAGCTATGTCTTCAGCTGTATCATTAATTTTTCATTTTTTTATTTGAAAATATTTCCATATTACATTAATTTTGAGATTGAATGTTTACCTCATAATTGCAATATTGGTTTATAGAGATTGTTGTTCGATAATTTAGTTTACATTCGTTGTTGTTTTCTTTCTATTCTTTGAAGATTATTGTTAGATCATTTTTATCGTTGCAGTAGTATAACATCTTTTCGTATTATCTGTTTCTTTCCATTACTTAGAATACAATTTCTTGGTTTTGTTTCTTCAATTTAGAGATTGTTGTTCCTTAATTAGTAGCTTAGTATTAGATCGATTTATTTGTTGTTTTATGTTAGATAGTAATTAGAATTTAATGTTTGCATATGATTTCTAGGAAGTGATAGTTGCTTGCGAGTTATATCATTGAACGCGTGTTTTAAGTTAAGAGTTGATTCCTTTAGTGTTGTTCCTTTGGTTACTGCTTCAGTTAACTAGCAACATTTTCTCTTGCATAGACTTTGTAGACAACCTTGAAATAACAAGACGGAACCTCAGGTTGAAAATATAATGTGTGTTAGTTATTTTCTCTTTTAGATCAATTAATTTTCCTAACATAAGTCATCAAAGGAATGTAGGGCTTCAGATTTAGGGATGGGAGAATTTAAAGTCGAATTGAAATAATTGAGCATTCGAACCAAGGTCCAAGAGTCCTCCACCACTCTTAACAGGTCTTCCCCTAGAATATCATACAACCCAAGAAATAATTCCATCGACCATCCATTAGGACCTAAACTATTATCCTTCTAAAATTTGTGAATTTTTTTTTACAATTTGTCCCCAGTAATATGCTTCATTAGGTTATGATTATCCTCTTCATTAGAGAATTTTGGGAAGAGTTGAGCTAGACAAATTACTTCTACAATAGTTACTTTAGGGGGGGCCTTAAAAATATTGTATGAATGGTTTTTCCCCAAACAAGAAATCTCTTAGAAAGATGTGGATATGCCTTCGTATAGAATGTCTAAAGCCTAGATGTTGTTTTGAGCTTTGCATCCCTTTGCAAAGTTTTGAAAGAAATTCATGTTTTCATCCCCACTTTTTAACCAAATAGCTCTATTTTTTTGTCTCCATGCTTCCTCTTTTTCTCCTAAATTTTTTCTTTTTGTAGCTTCCAAACGAAAAATCCTTTGTTTTTAGCCCTCATTCAGATAACCCCTCACTTCAAGAGCTTCCAATCTCTCCAATTATTCCTCCACAACTTTAATATCCTCCTCCTATCATTTTCCTTTTTGGGCAGACCATTGTATCATAATTTTTTTAATCATTTTAAAGTTATCAACAAAATGGATCGCAACAAGCTCCTCCTCATTCGCATTGAAAGGGATCCAAGTTTTAGATACTAGCTTGAGAAAAGAGGTTCCCTTAAGTCATGAGGCATTAAATTTAAAAGGGCTTGCATGCTTATTTTAATTCCCCTTCAATTCGAGGAAAATAGGGTGGTGATGAGATTCTCCTCACACTCCAATCCATTGGCAAAAAAGGGGGTACTTTCCATTAGGGCTTCTGCCATAAGTAAACGATCAATACGCCTTGCAACCATAGCCTCCTTTTATCTTCAATTCCTCCATCTCGTCTTAGATTTTATTAAATACACAACACCTAATTTACGATCCATGTAAATGTAGTTGAAATAATCAGGTAAAGAGTCTTCATGGGTAAGAGGGCCCACATTTTTGAAATTCCAATAGAAAAATTTAGATCACCCCTACCACTAGATTATTTGATTTTATAAAGGATCTAGTTATCAACATGTTATAAAAAGTCTTCCTATCATGACAAGAATCATAAATATTGAGTATCCTAAGATCCTTCCCCAGTTCTATAAAGAAAATGTTAGCCCCCAAAAAAAATTTACCCCCCAAGGAGTCAATAATTTTAATGGGTTTTTAATTAAAACCAATAGCTAAACCCTCAGATATGCCTTTAAAAAACCCTTTATTATAAGAATCAACGAAAATACATTCAGGCAGTAGAGACTCCAATACCCTAGTAACCTTGTGTCGCTCACCCACCGTCTCTTGTAGAAAAATGATATCTAAATGATCAGAAAAAACTAGTCGCTTCAAAGCTAATTTATTTGATGGGCTAGAGAAACCCCTACAATTAAAGGAGAGAGGTCGTTTAAGAATCATGACAGGGGCTTTCATCACTCTAAGAGCCCCATAAATAGAATTTTTTATACCTACATAAATATCTAGGATCACCTTGAATTTTTCCCAGACATGTGATATTTTCAGCCTCTTTGACGACCACTAGGTTGAACCAGGGAGGAAGGCCCTAGACCCCCCACACAGGAGATGGAAAACCTTTTATGAATAGATTATCATACGTTATATCTAGGTTTTTTATCGAAAGATGAATTCATAGCTAGGGAAGGAATAAACAAGGCGAAGGATCCATCAAGGCAGGGTGGGGGGATTGGACATGAAATAGAAGCCAAAGAAGGCATATCAGGTGAGTAGGAAAAAGAGGTAGAGGATGACCCCATATTCATGTCAAAAGAACTAAAAGAGATAATTAAAATGACACTGGAGGGGAGGAAGAGTAGGTACCCTAAGATATAGGACCCAACGTGGAGGAAGGATCATGATGAGCAGCTTGCATTGTTCAGTTGACACCTTCATCATTGCATCATCATCCTCGTCCGTGTAGGGACCACATAACTCTTTTGCTATGCATTTGCATTAATATCATCATCTTGATAGCCATTCACCTTCATTTTAACCTTATTAGAACATCCAAGAGATGAGAGTTATTTCTCTTTCTTGCCCACAAAATGAAGAGGGAAATTCTTCAAGATGTGTCCATATTTATGACACCTATGGCATCTCAAGTGTATCCCTTCATAGTCCATTTGTTTTCTATGCTCATAATCTCTGTAGAAAATATTTAATTTTGAAAAAAATCCATCACAAGGATCCAAATTTACCAAAACCCTCACTATTTTCATCTTTCCATTGGTCTCAAACAATGTGTTGACCTCCAAGAAGGATCCAAAATTATTCCAAATAACTTTAAAAACATTCTTAGACCAGTGTCGTGGTAGTAATCCATGTATTCTAACCCAAATAGGAGCGACCTCCAACCTTTCATAGAGAGCATCAAACAACTGATTCCATCGCTTCAGCAGTATTGACATGGAGTCTACACACCATGTCTTTCCTAAGGCCCAACTAGTTGCTTCCGTTGAATTACTTAAGAATGAACCAACCTCAAATTAGGTACTGACCTTAGGAAGATATTGTAGCAACTCCCCCCATTCCTTATCAACACAGTTGTGTAGAATTTTTATCGTAAATTTTATGCCCCACCATGTCTTTCCTAGGGCCCAACTAGTTGCTTCCACTGAATTAAACTTAAACATGAACCAACCTTGCATTAGGGTACTGACCTTAGGAAGATATTGTAGACATTCCCCCCATTCCTTATTAACCCAGTTGTGCAGAATTTTTACCTTCATTTTAACCTTATCAGAACCTCCAGGAGATGAGATTTATCTCCCTTTCTTGCCCACAAAAGGAAGAGGGAAATTCTTCAAGATGTGTCCATATTTGTGACACCTATGGAATCTCAATTGTATTCCTTCATATTCCAATTGTTGTCTATGCTCATAACCTCTATAGAAAATATTTAATTTTGCAAAAAATCCATCACAAGGATCCAAATTTACCAAAACACTCACTATTTCCATCTTTCCATTGGTCTCAAAATACGTTTCGACCTCTAGGAAGGATCCAAACTTATTCCAAATAACTTTAAAAACATCCTTAGACCAACGTCGTGGCGGTAATCTAGGCATTCTAACCCAAATAGGAGCGAAATCCAACCTTTCACAGAGAGCTTCAAACAATTGATTCCATCACTTCAGCAGTATTGGCATGGAGTCTACACACCTTGTATTTCCTAGGGCCCAATTAGTTGCTTCCACTGAATTAAACTTAAACATGAACCAACCTTGCATTAGGGTATTGACCTGAAGAAGAAATTGTAGCAATTCCCCCCATTCCTTATCAACCCAGTTGTGCAGAAGTTTTACCACAAATTTTATGCCCCGCCATGTATTTCCTAGGGCCCAAATAGTTGCTTCCACTGAATTAAAATTAAACATGAACCAACCTCACATTAGGGTACTGACCTTAGGAAGATATTGTAGAAATTCCCCCATTCCTTATCAACCCAGTTGTGCAGAAGTTTTACCTTCATTTTACCTTATCAGAACCTCCAGGAGATGAGATTTATCTCTCTTTCTTGCCCACAAAAGGAAGAGGGAAATTCTTCAAGATGTGTCCATATTTGTGACACCAATGGCATCTCAAGTGTATTCCTTCATAGTCCACTTTTTGTCTATGTTCATAAACTCTGTAGATAATATTTAATTTGCAAACAATCCATCACAAGGATCCAAATTTACCAAAACCCTCATTATTTCCATCTTTCCATTGGTCTCAAACTATGTGTCGACCTCTAAGAAGGATCCAAACTTATTCCAAATAAATTTAAAAACATCCTTAGACCAGTGTCGTGGTGGTAATACAAGGATTATAACCCAAATAGGAGTGACCTCCAACCTTTCATAGAGAGCATCAAACATTTGATTCCATCGCTTCAACAATATTGGCATGGAGTCTACACACGATGTCTTTCCTAGGGCCCAACTAGTGGCTTCCGCTGAATTAAACTTAAACATGAACCAACCTCGCATTAGGGTACTGACCTTAGGAAGATATTGTAGAAATTCCCCCCATTCCTTATCAACCCAGTTTTGCAGAAGTTTTACCACAAATTTTATGCCCCACCATGTCTTTCCTAGGGCCCAACTAGTTGCTTCCGCTGAATTAAACTTGAACATGAACAAACCTCACATTAGGGTTGTTATGACCATAAAAGTTTTTTTTTTCTAAACTTTGACAATTTACCTTGTTCCTAGTCATGGTCTTAGATAGGTGTTGAGTCATTTCATGTTTTAAGGGGTAAGTGATAGGGTTAGAGTCTCAAAAGTGTCATTTTCATTTCCAAATAAAGTTTGACAACCTCATTCCATGGTTTAAAGGTTGCATATTATGTTTAGAAGTCATATTTTAACCCTTTGAAATTTTTTCTGAAATTAGCCACAAAACCACACTTTTGTAGCACAGTCAATGGAAAAAAAAAATTTGCGCTACGAAAGTGCTGCTACTTTCATAGTGCATTTCTCCGAAAATACACTAAGTGCGTTACGAAAGCGCGAATTCATAGCGGGTCATGTCAAATTAGCAAATCATTCAAATTTCGTTAGTTTTTTTATCATTAGGTGTCAATTAAAGGTCATTTCCTAGACAAACAGCCATTCAAAATCATCATTGCATTCATAGAGGTTTCATTTATGAAATCTAAGTTCAAATTTGAAAGGGCTAGTTGGTTTCTTATTCCAGTTTGCATGCAAAACACTCCAACAGACCATTTTCAAGAGTAAATCTTGTGGTAATCTCACACCAAAGCTTCTATTATCCATTATCAAGTGAGGCTGCTTACTCTAATCAAGCGAGGCTAAATGTTTTGAATTCAAGCGAGCCTAATAATCAGAGTTCATAGGAAACTTTCAGAAATTCAAAGACAAAAATGACTGAGAGAAGAAAAATCATAGGTTAGGACATTGTTTAAGGATAGAGCCTGAAAGCATAGGAGCCCTAGCTAAAGACAAATTAGTATTGGAGGCTTTCAAGAAGGCAGGGTGTTTGAAATTTTGTGAAAAGTTATAGGGAGGACATAGTCAGGTGAAAAAGGAGTTTGCTTTACATTTTACTAGCTCAAACACAAAAATTGGAATCTTAAACTTGTCAGTTACTCCTAAGATTATTTCCTTAGTAACAGAGATTCCTAGGGGACAAGAGATATGGTTCAAAGGTTTTAGATTTGACATGGAGGCATGCAAAGTGTTTCTAAAGCCATAAAGCTAGAGTTTTCAGAAATGGATTTAAACAACACGATTCCCAGGACCTACATCAAATATTCATATGCAAATTTTCTATACAACATCCAGAGGTATATTACCTGTGAGGGAAGGTATCATAAATTATATTCATATCATTTTAAACTTTTGTTGCACTTTACTGGCATGATATCTTTAGATTTTCCATTTTTTTCTCTATAGAAGTATAACTAAGATGGAAAACAAAGTTCAAATGAAGTCTGACGGGTGTGAAACCTCTTTATTCCACCATGGTTTAATCAAGTTGATGGTCTTACATGAACTCCAAAATATCAACAGAGAATGGTCATCATTTTTGTTTTTATGTGGTGTTGGAGTGGAAGCACAAACTACAAGTAGTAACCCTAAAGGAAAAGAAACTCCACCTACAAAATCCAGCAACCCTGTAGTGACAAGGTCAAAAAGGTTTGTTAAGCTAAAACCCGGGAAACAGGTGAAAGATCTAGTAGGAAAAGCATCAGTGGTTATTGTTGAAACCCCTCAACCTGCAAAAAAAAGGAAAGTTGAAGTTAAAGAGATTGCACAAGAACAGTCAGCTAATAAACAGGTTCAACAGAGATTGACTAGGAGTCAAATTGCAAAAGAAAAGGGTAAAGCAGTGATTTCAGGAGAAAGTGATACTCCAGGCTTAAAGGGAAACTTTTATGATATCTTACAAGCCATTGATATAGAAGGGTCCCCTTTGGTTCAAGCTGATTTCATAAAAATTGATGAAGGAAAGAAGAAAAAGATGAAGCCATCCAAGAAACTAGTATTCAATGATGAAGTTGTATCATTTGTATTCAAGGCAAGGAAGCCTGTAACCAAACAATCCAAAAAGATGCAAGAGCATGTTGAGCTGGAGAAAACAGAGGAAGTTTCCACTGTTCATGAAGAAATTATAAACCTTTCATCACCTGTACCAAAAAAGGTAAAAAACAGAGTATTCCCCACTCAAATAGAAAAAATCAGTTATGTAGAGATGGAGGAAAGGTTGAAATCAACCAATCTTGAAATTTCCAGGCTAAGGAAGAGAGAAAGAAAGCATGTCGTTGAAAAGACAAATTTCAATAGGATTAAAGCCCTCTGGGAAGTTGAAAGGGTTGCTAAACCTTAAATCATTAGCAATGAAACACAATATTTCACTTGGATTATACCAGTAATAAAAGAAGCCAGATTTGTGAGAGTAATGAATACTCAGTTGAGAGCCACCAACAGAAAGCTAAGGAGACAGGTTGAAGACCTACAAATTCAGTTGACAATATTTCAAGAGAAACTACAACAACAGTGAAACAAGGTAATGAAACAGGGCAGTAAATGATAAATCTTAAATCAGTTTGTCATTAAGAAGAAGACCATTTTGAGGAAAAACACCTTTAAAGTTAATTTATTTTTATTTTTGATGTTGATATCAATCCTGGAGAAGCTTTGAATATCCTCAAACTTTAAATTTTTGAAGACTGTGTTAAAAAAAAGAGCCTGCACAGTAGTTTCGTAGGGTGTTACGAAACTGCTGAAGATGATTTTTTGGCACTTTATATATAGATTTTGGAGATAAGGATTGATGGGTTTCAAGTTTTAATGTTGTTGGTCGAAAGATGAAGATCACAGGTGAAGACTCAAATTTTAAAACAACAGAAAGAATGGTTAAAGGAATTGTTTTATAGTAATGTAAAATCTGCGCTACGAAAATAGGCTACTTTTGTAGCGCAGTCATATTTCATGCATTTTTCACTTTTTCGAAGATTTTCTCTACATAGGTGGAGGATTAAAGTTTTCAAGGGAATATTAGCACATGTGACACATATGAAACAGTCATAAATGTTAACAAAGCTGCTCGAAGATAAACATGGAGGTTAAGGGCTAAAAAGCAAGAACTTTGTCTCCTGGTTTTTAGGATAGTTAGGTTATGAATCAGCAGGTTTACAACAAGGCTGGAGGTATCATCAAAGTTTTAAAACATGGATTTGCAACTGTCAAGAAAGCATTAAAGTTTTAGATAAGGTTATTTCAAACATGTTTAGGAGTTTCACTCCTATTTGTATTAGGACTCTTAAAATACAGTTTAGCTATCAATTTGTAATTAATAGTTTGTTTTATGAGTAGAATAGGTGTCAAGAATGGAAATTCGAATTCTCCTAATGATGGATCATGGAATCCAAGATTATAAATGCTCTATATGAAACATGGGGTCAAATTCATCAGGGTTGGGCATTTTCATTAGCAATTGACTATGTTATTGTAGTTGATTGTGTCTTTTTCAACTTAATATAGAGATTTGTTTTGACAACTCAAGATTCACAAGGAGTTTTTGTGTTTCATCTTTCTATGGCCTTCCTCATTATCTATTTGCAGTAGTATTTGTATGTGTTACTTAGAATTCATTTGAAAATTCTCTAACTTCCTTCACATGCAAATAGACTTTGTTTTTCACCTTGTTACTGTTTTATCCATTAACCTAGACTCCAAGTGCCTTGACTTCCATGCTAAACAGATTATGATGTTTTGTTGAAGAATATCTTGACTCCATGGACCAATGAATGTTTGCTAATCTGTGATACAACTAGTTATACATTTTATCCTTTTATTTTAGAGTTAGCCATCTATTCATTAATCAAAATCATAAATCTTTGACAGAGCCCTCTCAGGTTGAGGAGGCTAAGCCTCAGCCAAAAGATTGGTCTGAAAGAGTTACATGAAGTCTACTTGGTGAGCAGCCTATCAAGGTTAGATTTTGTGATAACAAGGGTACTGACCTTAGGAAGATATTGTAGCAATTACCCCCATTCCTTATCAACCCAATTGTACAGAAGTTTTACCTTCATTTTAACCTTATCAGAACCTTTGGGAGATGAGATTTATCTCTCTTTCTTGCCCGCAAAAGGAAGAGGGAAATTCTTCAAGATGTGTCCATATTTGTGACACCTATGGCCTCTCAAGTGTATTCCTTCATAGCCCACTTTTTTTCTATGCTCATAATGTTTATATAAAATATTTAATTTTTCAAACAATCCATCACAAGGATCCAAATTTACTAAAACCGTCACTATTTCCATCTTTCCATTGGTCTCAAACTACGTGTTGACCTCCAAGAAGGATCCAAACTTATTCCAAATAACTTTAAAAAAATCCTTAGACTAGCGTCGTGGTGGTAATCCAGGGGTTCTAACCCAAGTAAGAGCGACCTACAACCTTTCACAGGGAGCATCAAATAATGTATTCCATTGCCTCAGCAGTATTGGCATGGAGTCTACACGCCATGTCTTTCCTAGGGCCCAACTAGTTGCTTCTGTTGAATTAAACTTAAACATGAACCAACCTCGCATTAGGGTACTAACCTTAGGAAGATATTGTAGCGATTCCCCCCATTCCTTATCAACCCAGTTGTGTAGAAGTTTTACCGCAAATTTTATGCCCCTCGTCCGCCATACCAGTACTTTCTATGAAATTTCGATCACTTCCCCCAACTTAACATCCTCCCCCACTGCCATATTTTGGCCTTCATTTTTAAGTTTAGGGAATTTTCCATTTTTTCTCTTTTTTCCAGCGCGATGTTGCCATGTTGAGCACTCCTAAAATGCTAAGGTTTCCTTTGACAAATTTTTACCATTCTCGTTCCCTCCAAGATCACTCCTTCCCATAGCCAAAACTGGTGGACTATCAATAACTCCCCTTATAAGATCCTCCCCTAACCCTTGGGAGGGGATGTTAAGTGAAACATGGTTAGTCATATTCTTGAGTCCAAATTTGATATCTTCACTGAATAACCCAGATAGAAAACCTTTTGCCTCTAAAAATTTGATATCTCCCCACTCATCTTCCATATATGCTTATATAAGCTCACGACCTTGACAATTTTCCACACATCCTTCTGATGCGACCATCTCCCAAGGTTAAATTATAGGAATATTCCCTCTATCCATAGAGCTAGTTGCTGCCCTATCCTCCACCTCTGCCCCTTGATGTGGAATTTTTGACCAAATAGACTAGAAATCTCCAGAGTCATACCCATAGTCAATAATCGCATTCTTCCATTTGCTTCCCGCCTCCAGCTTTCTACAGCCACTCGAGATTTATGATCTGCATACAATAACCCTTCCCTGCCTACAGTCTATGGTCCGTCATGTTGATTATTATATTCTGAAAATCAAATGGATTGGCAAAAAACCCTCGTCGTGACCCAAAGACACCCCTCCATAGCCACATGCCATGTTTTATAGCTACATACTTGTCTCTGTAGTCACAGACTTGTCTCCATTGAAGGTTTAATGCTTTCATAGTGTTGTCAATAAATATATATATATATATATATATATATATATATATATGTATATATATATATAACTTATTTGTATTCTCTAACTTGTTATGGTTTTAAATTTCCTAATAATAAATTAAACTTTAAGTTGATTATATAATATTTTATATATTATTAATATAAAACAAACTAGGTTATATATATATAATTTTCTAAGCTTATTGAAAATAATGTATAACACAGGCGGATTTCATGCATTGAAACTAATCTACATGTATAATTCATATTTTTACATAAGTATAAAAGATCTATTTTTTATTTTAAAAATAATTGGTAAATATTTTAATTATGTAATGTTTTAAAATATGTTCATTGAACCCATAACCACTCAATAAAAAAAGTGCTTTAATGAGAAGGACTCAATCCACTCAACTAACCCTCAAAGCTTTTAAAATATGTTATTATCAATAAAATATGAAGTTCTTAAAATTAAAAATAATATGTAAATATTTTAATCTTTAAGCCACATTAATATTAATGAAATCCAAAAATAAAAATAAAATTATTGTAAAAAAACAATTGATTAATTTAAATTATAATAATTATAATAATAATAAATCTATACAAGTCTATGGGTTGTAAAGGAGATGGTGATAGGGTGTTTTGTTAAGGCATTCTATAGTAAAAAAGTCACTGGTTCGAAAATTCATGGGCAAAAATCCAACCATGCTAAGGGTTGGTATGGCCTAGACTAGGTGCAATCTCCAAGTAATTTTGACATCTTAGATGCCCCTGAATGGGTCATAATTACTTGAGCCATAAATTAGAGGTGCTATTCATCTAAACACTCATATTACATAGCAAAGAAAAAATATCTATTGAAAAATAAATTTAATTTTAAATAATTAATTAATATAAAAATAAAATGTATATTAACATTTTTAAAAATATAATAATTTTTAAAAATAGATAGTGTTTTTAATTTTAATTATTATTATTGTTTTTTTACGGTACATTAATACTTGTAACGGGAAATGGGTAAGTATAAGTTTCCTCTATCTTTCCAAAGAGTGATTTCCATAGTGTAACTCGTTTTTGGAGTCTACCTCTACTTTTGCATAATATGACTTGCTTATGCATTTTTTTTAAAGGTGACTTTCATAGGTTCACTCTTTATATAATGTAGCTTTTATGGTGTGGTTTGTTTGTAGTTTCTACTATTATTTATAATTTCTTAATTCAACGGTGATTTTTCATCATGGATCTTGCTAGTGCTTTTTTTTTAAGTCAAAAGGCTACTTTTATGTTCTCTTAGTTAAAGGGCAACTTTCTTATGGTGTGGTTTACTTGTGACGTCTATTTATAGAAGGGGGACTCATGGCCTCTTAGTCGAGTGATTTGTATGAAAGCTCATTCACCTTGACCAAAACACTTGAAAAAACTAATAATCATAAAAAAAAATTAAAAAAAAAAAAAAAAAAAAAATATATATATATATATATATATATATATATATATATATATATATATATATATATATATATTTATATTTGCTAAGTGGTTGTTATTGGGTGGTAAGTCTTTTTGTGTGAGAGAGGGTGTTTAACTTTTTGGACTCGATTTTCAACAGACTTAATACATTTTCCATTCATCAAATTGGTTTTAGTAGAATTTAATATATATTTTATTTTGTAGGCTATGGTTATTATTATTTTTATTTTATTTTTTAAAAGTTTGATAGTGATGGAGCTACAACATGGTTATGTTTAAGAATAACATTTGAATAGGGCGTAAAATTCAATTGATGAATTAACATCTAGGAGTGCCTTAACACCACAACTAATCACCCTCTATCCAAGACCTCGTGGACTAAATAATTGTAAGTTCGGAGATGATGAGGCTACATCATAGTCATGTCCAAAAATAACATTGGAATAGGGCACAAAATTGACCCAACGACTTAACATCTAGGAGTGCATTAATAATGCATTTGATCATCGTCTATCCAGGACCCCATGGACATGATGTGGTTATTATTATTATGGTCTTAATAATAAACTTTGTTCTATCAAATCTTAAGCATTAAATGATCACTTGTTTGGATTTAACACTTATTTTCATGAGTTAACGTGTTATGGATATTTTAGTATTACAAACATTGAATATTTGAACTCTAATACACACATAAAAAGGGCACTTTAAGAGAAGGTGTTTTTCGTCATCTACCTTCTTAATATCAAATTACAAATTCATTTTACATCTTGTCCAATACTCAATTTTTCTATGAAGCTCGTGAGAGTTATTCTATTTTAAAAATTCATGTTACATCTTATCCAACACTCAATTTCACTATGAAACTCATGAGTTATTTTTATCTTAGCAATGTTGATTTTTCTTCGATAAACTATTTTTAAAAAAAATATAGTTTTCAATAATTATACTCTTTATAGTAAGTTAACTTTTGCTTTTTCTCTATTGTTTGTGGCTACTTTATTTATATAACAATCTTGTCTAACCCTTAATTTTTCTATGAAGTTCTTGAAAATTGTTTATTTTAATAAAGTTGATTTTTTTCCCATAAACTACTAAAAAAATAAATATAGTTTTGAACATCAAACTTAAAGTTAATGATCTCTTAAGAACAAATTAACCCTTTTTTTCTATTTTTTGCAGTTCCATAATTACTTTTTAAATTTAGTCGTGATAATGTTTTTTTAATGTCACTTACGTTTTCAAGAGTGATCTCCTCTTGAAACCTTCATTATTACAACAATCATTTCTTAAATCTCAAATGATTCGAACTAGAATTTGAAAAAATGCTAAAAAAATTTATTATCCTTCATGTTAATTATCTTATAACTTGTCCATATATACAAACTAGCAATTGCACTGAGAGGTGCAAAGGAACACCGAAAGGAGGAGTTGGGGAATTAATAGCATGTTTATGCCTCTATATTACCATTTTCTATCAGAAATTGTAAAGTATGTCCTTATAATGACATTCTTTTGATATGGGATTTCGTTCAGAATATACTCTCCTGCATCTTTGTATTGTGTAGCTTGTACACAAAATTTCCTTCACTATTATTTACTCATTCTGGAGATGTATTAAACTCAATTTGTAGATGTTCCAAATGCTCACTTTGAATGTGACCTAATGATAATAAAATAGTGGCAAATCTTGTCTCTGAATTATTATACTACTAAGAAGTTAGTTGGATGATTGATCAACTTGATATTATGTAGAACTTTAATCATGGTAACTACTTACAAACAATTGAATTGTGTGTAGTATACTTTCTTTTCCTTTTTAGTACTCTCTAAATATAACTCAACTTAGAGTAGTTATGCTCACTACAACTTATAACTAATATATGTAAGAGATCATAAACGAAGAGTTGATTAAAATACTTACCTGCTACACAAAATGGTTGTTCTTTACTCTTGCAATGATGTCGTGCACAAATAGGTTGTCGTAGGGATTTCAAATGATGCTTATTGTTGGCATGATCAAATGACTCCTTTGTATAAATATATAGAGAAGAATCAATACTATGTTTCTAACATTCAATAACAATTGATGAAGCATTTTTTTATAGGCTTGGTCCATCTTCCTTGAACATGGTATCAAAAGTCACAACACATATCCATAATTCTTTGAATTAACACTACATAAAATTTTGAAATTCTTGATATTTTGGGTAATTCCATTACCCATTACTAGCTAATAATTAAAAACATGAAGATTAATAGAGAAATTAGGCAACATACAATTTTATCAATAATAATTAAAAACTAAATTTAGGGAAACATTTTAAAACAAATTTGATGTAATATTAATGTTTTGCTTTAAAGTTATGATGAAAAAAATGAAAAAAATATTAGAAAATGAGAATTATCGATCACTCTTCTCATCATCATTATTATGAGCAATATAATGTTGTTAAGGTTTTATTTAAAAAGGTGAAAGAAATTTTGAGATCTAAATTGTTCTAATAATAAGCATATTATAACAATTATTAGTTGTTTTTTTTGTTGAGTGTTTGTTATAGTAATTGTTATAGGTGTATTAATAACAATTGTGGGCTGCAGTCATACTTATATAACTTAAAACAAATTTGAGGGAGTTTAGATCTCTCAAATTCTCACCTAGTCTTAAGGAAAATTTGCTTGCTAAAGGAGTATTACTTTTATGAGCTTCTTAATTTATTTTAACTTACAAAATGACTTGAGCATTGGTTGATAATTTTTCCTTACACAATGAAAAAAGAAACCTTAATTTCAATAAAACTTCACATAAAGTAGCCAAATTTGGTAATATATGCTTCTAAGCCTAGTGCTATATTCAAATGAGCATCTCTTTCTCAAGTTTTTTTTTTTTTTTTTTCTAAATTTATTTTCTTTCTCATTATCCCTGCTACGTATGATCCATAATTTGCATATCAATACTAGGACCCCAAATATATTTGTAGAATGTTCCAACATATGACTGTCATACCCTCCTAACACAACTAAGCCCAACATCATTAACTCTCATAAAAATTCCTGTAATTCCAAGGCCATATTGGGAAACTGATATTTCCATTACTTGAAGGTTGAGCAAAGTATCACACAGACTCGTCAACATTGAACATAGCCATCGTCAATTCACCTTCATCTTTAAAATCATATTCATCAACCTCGGGTGGCTATCTCTTGTTCTTGGGACAAATACCATTTTCTGATTTGTTGGTCATGTTATGAGTGTACCTATAACACAATACCAATCCCCAAAAGCATGCCTTTCAATACATATCAGTTCGTAATGTAGGAGAATTGGGACAACCAACCTCCATTTCCTCCACCTGTTTAATTTATTTTCTTACCTTGTAAATTTTCAATTATAATATATAAGAAAAATATATATTGTTAAGTTGTTATGCTGAGTTTCCCTCATGGGATATATGCACCCATTCTATTTTATATGGTGGTGTTGAGAATTTGGAATAATTCAATTCTCTACTTGATAATTACTTGTGAACTTATTTCTCTTACTTATATCTTCTATTTATTAGCTTATTATCTCTTTCATCAAATAAATTATCAAAACACAAGAGACACAAGTTTTAGGCTCTTAAATCTATGGCCAAAAGCTCTCCCTCTTGGAGAGGAAAACCAACAAATAATTATTCTTATAGACTTTTAGTTGACAAGTACCATGACCATGACAAAGACCCTTGACCCTTGTATGCCTCCAACACCTTATCACTGATCTTTTCTTGTCTCCTTATGTTGATCTCCTTTTCTTCACTGTTCTACCCCAATACTAGAGAACTCAGTCTATAACTGATGTTCTTCTTTGGATGGACTGAACTCATCCTTCCAATCACTGTGCAATACTTCACCGAGATGCCTCCTCTCCTCGCACTAAGTTATAGTACTATACTTCCTGTAATTATTCTTGGCCTTCCTAAAGTTAATGTGATGTCTTTTGACCTAAAAAGAGAGCCCTTTATCACTATATAATTCCTTCTTGTATTTTTTGTATAACCTTTGATGAAATAGCAAGTATCATCAATTTAGAGGCTAGCACTACATGTCCTATGATTTGATGATAGTCTTCTCTCCTCACTGTAGTTTGGATTCATATTACAAACTTAGACTCAAATAAAGAGTTATAATCCTTCGATGTACATCCTCTTTTCTTCACTGGAGTATCTCTTCTTTTATGCATCAATACACCTTCTCTCCTTTGCATATATGTATGTTGCAATACTACCTATCCATCCTATTCTCTGTCCAAAATATTCAGATATGTCTGAACTCCGTTGTTGTGATTTATGCGAAGCTTACTGGGCTATTTATAGTTGTCCATCCCTGCAATTATCCAACCTATCAGTAAACTGTTGTGACATATTTTTGAGCTTACCTTTCCAGCATTTTCAAACCAACTTTACAAGGAGTATCTCCAGCATCTTCGAGCTTCATTCAAGGAGTACTTTTGACTAGGTCTTGGAACATATAAATTGTCTTTACAAGTGTAACAACACTTCATATACATGATTCTAAATAACAAGATGAAAAATCCCTAAAAGACATCAAGAAGAAGTCTTTGACTTATAATAAAAATTCCTTGCTCATGAAACCCATGAGGAATGCATTACAAAAATACATTTCATTATCTTTTTCCTCTTCATTACATAAATTCATAACTAGCAATTGCACCAGATGTTGCTAAGGAAAAACCATAATGCAGTAGCATATAGCATTAACTAATGCTTCTTTGACAACTATTGAAAGAGAAAAAAATATCAAAAAAGGGCAAAGACCATACTACAATGAAATCTTATTATTACACATTTTTTGAAATACTGAAAATAGGGGTGTGGAAAACTGCAAAAAAGACTAATTAGTACAAGATTGGTTTTATTATTGCATTATTGAAATGTATAGACCAACCTTGTTACTCCATGGTGCATTGATTCACCTCTAAAGAATCCACTACTCCACTAACAATAATGAGATCCTGGTAAATAAATCAATATTAAACATAATGCAAGAATAACAAATAAATATTTGGAAATAAAATGTAAATAAAATGAATGTTAATATAACTAATTATATATTATAAACATATATTATTAAAAAGAATTGCACACTGGAAATAAATTATTAAAATTATTTGTAATGTAATTAGTGTAGATATTATTAAGAGTTAAGATATATCAAATTTATTAATGTTTTTAAGTTTTTCTCCAAACTTGATTTTTTTCTGAGATTTTTAACTTCAAACTTATTAATTATTAAAAATAATGAAATTTTTAGAAATATAAACATTAAGATCTAAATATATTTGAACTATCAAAATGTTTGATTTTAATTATCAAGAAAAATCAAATTTGTAGAACATAAATTTTTAATTTTTAATAGATTTGATTTATAAAAATATTTAATAAATTTCAAACTTAAATGGATATAGTGATTGTTTCTCTGTATATCAACTACATTTACTAATATTATTGTACTAATTCATAGTATTATTCTTAAAAATCTCTCACTATTTATGCTTCTATTAGTGAATTCAACTCTCATTCAAATTTACACGATACCAATACCAAAATATCATTAAATTTACAGAATAAAAAAAGAAATATTGCAAAAAGATGAGAAATTATAAAAATTGAATACCTCATCTGTAATACTTTTATTTTTTCTATGTTTCATATTAATATACATAGTATAAATTTTTTTTTTACAGTTTATAACAATCTAGAGACAAAATACGGATGTAAAATTTCAAGCATGGATTCCACGCCATGCTTTTGACAGATGTTAGTGCAGAATTGTGAATTACAGATAAAACACGCTTCCCTAGACATGTGCTAATATAGAACAACAGATTAAAGACTATACGATTACTTTTCCTAACTAGGAACAGACACACAAAATGGATTAGAGGCTTACTTGGAATCCAAGCACTTCCAAATGATTCCTTCTATCGCTTCTGTTGTAGCTTCAAATTCGAGCGGTCTATGCAAAATATTTCCTCTAAGAAGGAACAATAAATAGCGAAAGATAGAAATAATACAAATGTCTATTCAAGTTATTTTACTAAATAAGTAAAGCATAAACCAGATACATCAACTAAGATCTTGCAATATGGAAAATCAAAGCCAATATAGATGCATATATGGAAAATTAAGTTGTATTATTTATTAACGATAGAATGGGAGGTTACAACCCAATGACTGATTTGGTGTCACCATCTCCAGCAGTATCCCGGCCTCATCATAATGTAGATATCTCCAACAATCTGTCACTCAAATCAATCTCCTCAATGGAAATTCCACTAGAATTTCTCTACACAAATTCTTCCCCATTAAACACTAAGATCTGTGCTCAATTTATAGAGGAGCTGAGGTAGTTTCTCAATCAATGACTTTCCAATAATATGCAATACACGTTCCCAATCTTGTAGATGTCAAATGGACACATGGATTCGAAGTTTGACACATGTGAACACTTCTAGAAGGCATTGGCCAAGTGGAGATTCCGGAACAATGAGAATTTTGCTCCCAATGTGACCAACGCACCCATGAATGTCGGGAAGTGTTTTGTAGAGCAGCCTTTCATAGGGATACCTGCATATGCAATGCACTTAGTCCCTTTAGAGGCAGCGTTGGTGAGCTCTCATATGATATATTATAAACTTCAAACTTTGGAAACCTTTGCAGATGAAAGTCTTTGATTGATTTGTCTTGTTCTTTGTCTTAGGGCATGTAGCAACTGAAATGTTAGGGGATGATAGACCCTATACACTGGTCCTGGAGATGATGCCCATTTAACCAGGTCATTGGGAATGATGCCAAAATTGATGACCTATAACAATTCCCCCCTAAAGCATGAAGTCATAATAATAACAACAGTATTTTGATTGATATGCTTTACACTGTGATGGGCTGGAGATGAAGAAGAGTGGTGACTTGCATCAATATTACAATACATTACATCATGATATATCCTCTTGATCATAATTGCTGAGGGTAGGAATTCCCATGTTCAGCACATAAACAATCTAATAACATGTACATAATTCAAAAAGTCATCGACATTGGAATGCTTCCCAATGAAGACATGCCTACAAATATAGGCCCATGTTTGGATGATGATCTGTATGTAAGTTCATTGTACAGATGATGTGTACAAAAATCTTGAAATCACAGCCCGGATGGCTGAAACTAGATCTGGGGTCTTCTTATCTCGTTCACTCGATCATTTGGGTACAAGTCTAGCCATGCGAATATATGATTTGTCATCGAACATGGAAAGAAATCGTTTGATTACCAGCCAATGATGTGAACTGTTAACAAATGTGAGAGAACCACCATTGATAAAAATGGCCCTCAAGGTACTGCAATACATTTCATAAGGTGTGCATAGATGATTTGATGTCTAACGCTGTTGTGGAGGTAAATCCCCTCTGCAGACAGAGGCGATCCCTACTAGCCCAGACTGGGTCTAGCAACAATCGTTCACGCTATAGTGCAGGTTCCTAATTGCAGATAAACCAACTAGCGATGAAGGCTTACCTGGAATCCAACGCTGTCGCTTGTAGAGAAAGTAGTGCTCCCGTTCCTTAGCTCTGACAGATCACAATCCTCATGATCTCCGTGATCGGACACCTGCACATGCAAGAAACAAAACAAACGCAAGCGTAAAATCCAGTACATACAACTATATGTCAGTCAGAGAAGAAATAACTCATGATCATCATCAAGAACAAGATTGGAACCATAACCAGTAGTCGCTTATCATTAATTAATCAAAAGAAGAATATAACCATAGCTCTTACGCTGAATTCTCCTTCGGAGGGTCGTCAGCAGAACGTGTCTCGATAAATCCTGTCAGGGATGGGACAAGCCTCTCTCTTTGGATGACTCGACAATGATCTCCTTGCTTGGATTTGGCCTTAAGGGAATGGATCAAAGCTCTTGTAGCATTAGGCTCTTGGGAACTTGGAGACTAGCTTGCAAATGAGATGAGAAAGCTTTTATAGATGGAGGAAGGGGAGTTGGGATCCCTATAATCATGCGATTGGCCCTATCCTCAAGGAAGCTTCCATGAGAGGTGCCAAACCACTTCCTCTACATGGATATCCGGATCCAAACCTCCCAACTCAAATTAGATACCAGTTCCTGGATCAGTTAGGACGAAACTTCCGCCATTTATTTTTAAAAAACACTCCTTAAAATGGCTGGCACGAGTGCGACTATGGGACAAAGTGCCAATTGGCGCACCCTCTTTGAAGGATTTCCCCCATTGGCGCGGGTACTGAACTGGCTACCCGCACCAATGCAAAAAGGGGTGTTTTTAGGGTTTTTCACAAGGAGTTGTCTTCAGGGAAATGAGAGTACATGTTCAGGGGAATGCCATGAAAGTGTTTTCAAGTTATGTTACTGCTCACAGGTCACGGAATGAGCCCTCCAATTGTGCGGGATGGGGAATTACAGGGACGGTGACAAATTGCTGTGTAACAGATTCCCCCTAAAGCATGAGGCTCGAGAGAGAGGGAGGGGTTAAATGCTTTACGAGAATGTGTCCAACTGAAAACCCCACCGTCGGAAAACCTGCGTAGAGAAGTACAACTGATGTCTCAAATACATGATATATATGTGGTATGGGCGCATTCATCCATAATAGAGTACACAATAATCCAGATCCAAGGCATGGACGCAGCCATCCAGTGAGGATCGGTAAATAGACTCAGGTGCAGCCATCCAATCATTGAGTCATGTAACTAATCATAATAATCCACAAAATCGCAACCTGGATTATAACAAACAGAATCCAGGGTCTTGCGCTCCATCTCGATCCGAACAAAGTACAAGTTCAAGCATGTGAATAAGTGAGCTGAAGTCGAACATGCAAGAACATCGCATGATTACCAGCCAATGATGAAAGTTGTTAACAGACGCGAGAGGTACCACCATTAATGCCAAATGGTCCTCAAGGTACTACAGGTACAATCTACGGCATGTGAACAATGAGCTAACGTCGAACACCCGCAGAATCACTCGATTGGGGGACAATGATGAAAACCTAACGTCGAATGCGAAGAACCTGCCATTGAGGCATGCAGGCTCCAAGGTACCAGAAGGGAGTCCCTAGATCAGCTTCCTGGATAATGAGCTGAAATCGACAGGAAGTGACCTTGATTGAAGGTGGGCCATAGTGTTTCCCACATCATCGAAACGAGACAAAGGAACATAATGTCTTTGTGAATCAGGATCAGATGAGAATAAGAGGAAGGTTGATACTTGCAGAGGTCAACTTCTCTTGAACATGTGGCGGCACGACAGTGAGTTTGGCAGTATTTGACATCAACGGATCAGAGGTCATGGCGACGAGGCAAAGAGCAGATGAGAGGTAAAAAAGTATCACCCAAACCCATGGAGGCAAGTGAACAAACGAGATGAGATATCCCCAACCTGACACGAATGCAGACAAGTGCCATGTTCAAGAGCGACATACTGCCGACATGACAATGATGCTGGTTCCATTTTCCCCACCATTTCTGGTGAGTACCTCTTTATTTTTACACAAGCTTGAAGAGGATACCATATGCTTGTCATATAAGTTCATGCTTCAGACAAACCCAACCTAGTACATTTAACGAGCCCTAGGAAGGAGGAACTTGAATATCGTCATTACTACTGAATCCAATGTCATCAGAGTTTAACGAGTCTGAAAAAGGAAGAACTCGACGTCTTTTCATGTTTAGATAGTTTGAAAAGACAGCAGAAAAGTGAACTCCAACGGTCCCTTTTCGTAAGTAGTTCCTAAAATCCGAAAAGGTAGAAAACTATGTCTGAGAAAGCCTCCTAGTCGCAATAGGCTAGGGTATTCCTTTTTCGTAAATAATCTATCCCAGCCCGAAAAAGGGGTAAACGTATACTGGGTAGATGTTGTTTCGTGTCCACTTTAACGAGATCGAAATGACAAGGAACTCAGAAATATTTTCATGTTTAGAGAGTCAGAAAAGAGCTGAAAGATGACTCCACCTGAAGGAACGAGTGGTAACTGCTCGAAACAAATAAAGATCAAGAGGTTGGCTAATAAGGCCACTCATCGCAGCGGTTCCTCAGGAATGGGTAAAACAACCAAGTGAAGGCATATGATCGGCCAAGAAGATAGTGACGATGGAGTGAGAAAACCAAGGCTCATCTGGAAAAAACAGGCTGATAAAATGGCAATCACAAGGGGTAAAATGGGAATGGTTTCATTTTTACACAAGCTTGAAACAAAGATAAACTATGCTTGAAACCGGTTTCATTTTTACACAAGCTTGAAACGGAAACAAACTATGCTTGAAAAAGTAAGCATGCCCCCAGCATGGTGACTCAATTCGAGGTACATGCCCCACAAGCTTCAGTCCATATGAAAGGCAGATGGAGTGAAGGTTCAAATTACGAGATCAAGAGAAAGACTCGACTGGGATTTTACAAGATCTTATCAAAGACTCGAATTGAACAGGAACATGTTTCATTGTTTTAACGAGGTTGAAACATTAAAAGAACTATCCTAAGGACACCTTGTTTCATGGTTTAAGGAGCTTGGCACAAGACAAGGAACTGTGCTCCAAACACCCTTGTTTCATTTTTTAAGGAGCTTGACACAAGACAAGGAACTCTGCTCCGACCAGCTTGTTTCGTTTTTTAAGGAGCTTGACACAAGAAAAATGAACTATGCTCCGACGACCTGGTTTCATTTTTTAAGGAGCTTGACACAGGAAAAGAACCATGCTCCGACCAACCTCATCATAATGAACAAGAAGTCATCGCTTCCAAGAGTTCCACTCCCGATGGAAGAAAAACATCCTGGAAGTCAGGACCCAATGCTCCCAACACCCGATGCACAATGAAACTATCATTGATTACAGGCACGGGGTAGGTAGCCACATAGTTGACCTGCGGTGGGACAAATACAACGGGTGGATAAAAACCAGGAAGGGATGATGGCGGGCCAACTGCCACATCATGACTAAAGAACGAAAGATGATCAATGGTCACGATTTGTCCTTCATGTGGAAAACAAACCACACGAAAAAGGGAGGAGATAAGCGCTCCCATGGCATAGCTGTAATCGCGCCCCAAAAGTAGATTGAAATCCAAAGGGCCTAGAACAACCATCACGTCCATATGGATGGTTTTGCCTCCCAAAGTAACAGGTAACTTTGGAAGGATCCCTAACAGTTGACTTGTTCTTCTGTTAAATGCCAACAGATTCTGTGTAACAGGCGCAAGAAGTGGCGAGCCAAAATCTTGCCAAGTAGTTGAGGATAAAATACTAACAGATGCACCTTCATCTATAATGGTGCTGGGTACAACTAGACCAAAGGCCTGTACTGTGATCTCAAAAGGAAAATAAGACGGAAGGCGGTATCCTAAAAATCGATTCCAATCAAAGGAAGTGACCAAACTACTTGGAGGGGTTACCATTGAACCGATATGGTCTTCCCCTGGTGTTACGATAAAAGAAGGAGAATCCTCCATGACCTCCATCTCGAAGGCGGGAGGAGTATCCTCCGGGACCTCCATCACGGGAGGTGGAGGAGCAACTTCTTGAGGTATAGGGATAGGATAATCTTTCTCCAAGTCCGAGGAATCTGAAGAAACAAGAAGAACCTGAGGGGTGTGGGGTCCACTCTCAACGGAAAAGACCTGGTGCACTGTAGACGGGGCCAGCTCAACCGATCCCACGACCAATGGTTGGTCGGGAATAGATTCCTGAATTTGAATTTTCGAGGGAGCGGGATCGACCAAGGATGACTCTTGACCAATCGTGGCATCAGCTGGTGGAAGACTCAAAGAAAGTTGTTTGTAACCAGTCGGGAGGCATGGTCTAGAAACAGTCGAGTTGTCCAAAACTCTCTTGGCTTCATCCATATACGGACAAAGGTGAATGGCATGGTTCCCTTCATACAACCTACAGGGATTGGTGAGCTTACCCTGCTTCTTAAGCATTTTACCAACACTAGCTAAATACGTGCCCCGAACCTGACTCTCAGAAGCCAAAGGAAATGGTGGATGACCATTGGACCATACTTCGAGCACCTTGGGGATGCCAGGGTAGTCTCGAAGAAGATGGTCTCCTTGACACAACATGCAAGGGAACTTGACTTTTCATGGAGGGTTGGGAGGTTTATCTATGGAAGGCTTCTTAGGTGCAATAGCCGTAGAGCTAGCCTCTCCTTTATCTGACTTCTTCTTCTTCTTCCTCTTAGCTACCTGGTTGCTTGAATCCATACTTTCACCAGGCGAAGTAGAAGAGGAAGACGCAGAAATAGGCGAAGAAGGGGAGAGGTCCACCTTGGAATCAACATGATGTTGTTTAGGTGGAGGAACTTATTGACCAGTAGCTAAGACATTTGGGACCACAGAGGTTGAGAACAACCAAACAGGCAACCCAAAAGTTAACCCAGGAAGGGACAACTTTGCCATATAAGGAGCACCAATATTTCCAAAAGGAGGAAAAGGACTAGGATTCCCATCGAAGGGGGTTCCTTGGTTGGTGAACTCTGGAAAAGTTTCCATTAGAAACAATCTTCAGAACAACACCCTAAGGAAACTAACTTTAACCAGGAATATTTCGTGGGCAGTTAATTTTTAAAACATTGAAACAAAACTCTATCATTTCATATTTTAAGAGTCGAGAAATAGGCAAAAGGTGACTCTATCACTTTCAGATTGGAAACAAGCGTGAAAGGACAAGCGCTTTATGATATTTTCAAATTTAAGGAGTAAGATAAGATCAAAATGACTGCTCAGGAATTCTAGGCAAAGGGTGTACCAAATAACCGTGAATTGCAATATACACCTTGGTTTCAAAATGAAAGAGAAATCAACCAAGGACTTAACGTACGTGCAAGCAATCTCCCCGAATGCTGTGTCCGGTGTATCACGGGTATAAGGCAGCAGACTCAGCTTCCTACAGATAAAGGATAGCAACCTAGTGGGGTCTCCCTTTATATACGCGATGGTACGGGGAGCACAAGTCCGTACTAGTGTTGTCTAAAGCCAAGAGGCGAACGACAACTACTAGGTTTAACGACACCGGAACATGTCTCTAACCTAGACCTCTAAATGTTCGTTAATGTTTCAATGCTTCCTTAGGTAAATTGAGTAAATTTTATGGTTGATCTTCAATTATGTTTTGGTTTCAAGACCCTACCGTATGTCATATGACAATCTCCTATATGCAGCTATATGAGAAAAGAAATCTTTTCAATTCGATGAATGCTATCTAGTTAAGGGAAGAGCTTCAAACAATGATGCAACATAAATCAATACTGTAAACGAAATCTTTTCCAAACTAGATGACTTTCACTATCCAAAAGTAATTTCAAACATTCAACGATGCAAACAATGCAATGTGATCTATGCAAAATCCTCTTTTTTGAAAACTATGCAATTGTAATCTATGCACAATTTCCTTTTTCCTTTTCAAATAATAAGAATGCACTCAATGCATTTTTCGATGAAATGAGAATATACTTAATGCATGCTTTCAATGAAAGAGAATGCACTCAAAGTGATTTTTAGCTTTCAATCATTAAACAATGTGATCTAAGTTCAATGATAAATCTCAAAATACTCTTCAATGCAATGTGATCTAATGCATTTTAACAAAAAGAACACTTTGAGACGAAAACTAAATAAACACAAATCTTCTTAATGAAGGATGAATTCAGAAGAGATGTAAACAAACACTAAGAATGCAATCATTGTTTCAACCACTTTGTCACGAAATCCCTGAAAAGGCGACAAGACATATGAGGTCAAACACAAAGAAGACTTCCAAAGCAAGAGATCAAAACAAGGCATTCATTCCCTTTCACATCAAGCAATCATGGAGAGAAGACATTTCAAACAATGAGCAATGTAATCTATGCTCATATAGAGAAAAGACCGGAAGGGAAAGACACACTGGTGAAGGATTCAGGGACAAAGTCTCAATTTTCACACACCCTGAAATTGGTTCGACTTTGTCATTGACAACTAGAGCCAACTGGCGCGACTTTCTCATTGACAACTAGCGCCAATGCCCAATTGGCGTGGGTTGCTAATTGACAACAAGCGCCAACGCCTGAAAATAGAAAAAACAAAGAATTTCTCCCAACCAATACCAGACTCACCACTTCAAGCAGAATCTAAAACAAACCCAGAAGCAAAGTACTGACCAAAAGAAACTTTCGAACAAGGGTAAACCTTAGCACCTATAGGAGATGGCGTGATTGTATGGCTGTAATCTGCGCCAGACAAGGGATGGCGCGAGTGATGAACTGGCAACCCGCGCCAATTGGTGCGACTGTCAGGGTGGAAACCGCGCCAATCAAGCCAACCATGAAAGGATGAAAACTCGGAAAAACAAAGGTCAAATATGATCCTCTGGGGCTGAACCTAAAGCCAAACACAAAAAGAGACAGCCAAAAGAGCCGACCAAGCAAGCAAAATTGAGAAACAACCGAAAAGACAAGACAATACTCCAAGTGTTCAGTTCATAAACTAAACTGGAGATTGACTGAAGCAACTTTGATCTACTTCGCTAATGCAGAGAAATAGCGTTTCGAAGGCTATTTGGCTAACTTCAGGTTCCGTCTGTAGCTTACAAAGCAAAACAACAACAAGCTAGACGATCCCCAGCGGAGTCACCAATTTGTTGTGGAGGTAAATCCCCTCTGCAGACAGAGGCGATCCCTACTAGCCCAGACCGGGTCTAGCAACAATCGTTCACGCTATAGTGCAGGTTCCTAATTGCAGATAAACCAACTAGCGATGAAGGCTTACCTGGAATCCAACGTTGTCGCTTGTAGAGAAAATAGTGCTCCCGTTCCTTAGCTCTTGTAGATCACAATCCTCACGATCTCCGTGATTGGACACCTGCACATGCAAGAAACAAAACAAACGCAAGCGTAAAATCCAGTACATACAACTATATGTCTGTCAGAGAAGAATTAACTCATGATCATCATCAAGAACAAGAGTGGAACCATAACCAATAGTCGCTTATCATTAATTAATCAAAAGAAGAATATAACCATAGCTCTGATGCTGAATTCTCCTTCAGAGGGTTGTCAGCAGAACGTGTCTCGATAAATCCTGTCAGGGATGGGACAAGCCTCTCTCTTTGGATGTCTCGACAGTGATCTCCTTGCTTGGATTTGGCCTTAAGGGAATGGATCAAAGCTCTTGTAGCATTAGGCTCTTGGGAACTTGGAGACTAGCTTGCAAATGAGATGAGCAAGCTTTTATAGATGGAGGAAGGGAGTTGGGATCCCTATAATCATGGGATTGGCCCTATCCTCAAGGAAGCTTCCATGAGAGGTGGAAAACCACTTCCTCTACATAGAGATCCGGAGCCAAACCTCCCAACTCAAATTAGATACCAGTTCCTGGATCAGTTAGAACGAAACTTCCACCATTTATTTTTAAAAAACACTCCTTAAAATGGCTGGTGCGAGTGTGACTCTGGGACAGAGCGCCAATTGGCGCACCCTCTTTGAAGGATTTCCACCATTGGCACGAGTACTGAACTGGCTACCCACGCCAATGCAAAAAGGGGTTTTTTTAGGGTTTTTCACAAGGAGTTGTCTTCAGGGCAATGAGAGTACTAATTGCACGCAATCAACAATTGAAGTTCGAGGGAAAAAATAGGTTCGTAGCTCCAAAATGCAAATGGTAACTAGTGAATGGTAAAAATGAATAGTAAAGCCCTTTTTATTTATTCATTTAATTGTTTGCAATGAATATATTGCTATGACTATGGTTTTATTGTGTTTTTAATCATGAAACATGTATTTTTAATCCATTTGATGTTGTTCTGAATAGTAAATACAACTGATGAACATATTAGTAATGTATATTTATTCAAAGAATGACTTGACCACAAAGCATACTTTTTCTCCTTATTTTTCGAGCTTTGTTAAAAACTAAAAAGGATTTGAAGTGCACTTTTATCTCTTTTTCGAGCTTCGGTAAAAGCGAAAAAGGAACCCCTAGAGTCTTCTTTTAACTCTTTTCAGACTCCGATAATGTGAAAAGATTGCCAAGCACTTGTCTTTTTGAGCTCGTAAAAGTAAATGAATTGATATCTACTCAGTATAAGTTTAACTCTTTTCTGGACTAAGATAGATTATTTATGAAAAATGAATACCTTGGTTAAACATGACCAAAGAGGTTCTCTCAGATATTATTTTACACTTTTTCAGATCTGAGTGACAAATTTACGAAAAAGTACTTATGGAGTTTTCTTTCATCCTCTTTTTCAAACTCTCTAAATATGAAAAAGGACCCAGCTATCACTATCGTTAAGCTCGTTAAAACATAAAATAGCGACGGGCTTGTCGATCATGGAAAGAATCGAGTTTCATTCATTGCTAGACTCGTTAAATTATTAAATAGCGATACTTTATTCACCTGAAGGGTTTAATTATAGGTTAAGAAAATGTTATCCTCCTCAAGCTTGTTAAAAGATAAAGAGGTACTGGTCGACAAATGATAGGGGAAATTTCAGAAAAGTGAGAAAAAATTCTTTATGGTAGCAAGTCTGTCTTGAACATGACACTTCCTTCACGTCATGTCCATGACTATTTGGGTTGGGTAATCATATTGACGGTTCATTCATACCTATGGTTCATCATACCTTCACTTTATTTTTGGGTCAATGCTGCCAACTCATCACAGTGTCACCGATATGTTCAAGAGAATTCATCCAGTGAATAACTTATCCTTCTGCAAACTCATAAACCTTTATTCTCATGATCATCATCCCTGAAAATTGCTATATCAAGTCATACCCTTGTCTCCAAAATCAGTAACTCCCGTTTCGCAATAAGGTGGCTTCCCGTCGAAAAAAAATCATTATCCAGGAAGTTCACTTAGAAACCTCTGATTCCAGTACCATGAGGCTAGTTACAGCATCGATAAGATCCTCGCTTCTGAACTTTTGACTGAAATATTTTGTTTGGAATTTGACATCAAATCATCTATTCATGCCTTATGAAATGTATTGCAGTACCTTGAGGGTCATTTTCATCAATGGTGGTTCTCTCGCGTTTGTTAACAACTCACATCATTGGTTGGTAATCAAATGATGTCTTTCCATGTTCGACGACAAATCATATATTCACATGGCTAGACTTGTACTCAAATGATTGAGTGAACGAGATAAGAAGACCCCGGATCTAGTTTCAGCCATCCAGGCTGCGATTTCAGGATTTTTGTACACATCATCTGTATGGTGACCTTACATACAGATCGCCATCCAAACATGGGCCTATATCTGTAGGCATGTCTGCATTGGGAAATATTCCAATGTCGACGACTTTCTGAATTATGTACATGTTATTAGATTGTTTATGTGTTGAACATGGAAATACTTACCCTCAGAAATTATGATCAAGAGGATATATCATGATGTAATGTATTGTAAGATTGATGCAGGTTTCCATTCTGCTTCATCTCCAGCCCATCACAATGTAAAGCATATCAATCAAAATACTGTTGTTATTATTATGACTTCATGCTTTAGGGGGCAATTGTTATTGGTCAATTTGGGCATCATTCCCAGTGACTTGGTTAACTGGGCATCATCTCCAAGACCAATGTATAGGGTCTATCATCCCCTAACATTTTAGTTGCTACATGCCCTAAGACAAAGAACAAGAAAAATCAATCAAAAACTTTCATATGCAAAGGTTTCCAAAGTTTGAAGTTTATAATATATCATATGAGAGCTCAACAACGCTGCCTGTAAAGGGACTAAATGAGTTGCATATGCAGGTAGCCCTATGCAAGGCTACTCTGCAAAACACTTCCCAACATTCATGGGTGCGTTGGTCACATTGGGAACGAAATTCTCATTGTTCTGGAATCTTCACTTGGATAGTGCCTTCTAGAAGAGTTCAATTGTGTCAAAATTCGAATCCATGTGTCGATTTGACATCTAAAAGATTGGGAGCATGTCTTGCCTATTATTGGAAATTCATTGATTGAGAAAATAACTCAGCTCCTCTATAAATTGAGCACAGATCTTAGCGTTTGATGGGGAAGAATTTGTGTAGAGAAATGCTAGTGGAATTTCCATTGAGGAGATTGATTTGAGTGACAGATTGCTGGAGATATCTGCATTGTGATGAGGCTGGGATGTTGCTGGAGATGGTGACACCAAATCAGTCATTGGGTTGTAACCTCCCCTTCTATCATTAATAAATAATACAGCTTACTTTTCCCTATATGCATCTATATTAGCTTTGATTTTCCATATTGCAAGATCTTAGTTGATGTATATGGCTTATGATTTACTGATTTAGTAAACTAACTTGAATAGACATCTGTATTATTGCTACCTTGGTCCTTTATGAGTCTTCTATTTGATCTCGTAAATGAACCTGGTCTGCGAAACCAGAGATTCTGGGTTCGACCCCCAGTGGAGTCGCCAATTTGTTAGTACAGAGTGGTGAAATACGGATAAACCATGCTTCCCTAGACAGGTGCTAATCTAGAACAACATATTAAAGACTATATGACTAATTTTCCTAACTAAGAACATAAACACAGAAGGGATTAGAGGCTTACTTGGAAATGATTCCTTTTGTCGCTTCTGTTGTAGCTTCAAATTCCAGCCGGCTATGCCAAATATTTCCTACAAGAATTAATACTAAACAACAGAAGATAACAATAATAGAGATGTCTATTCAAGTTAGTTTACTAAATCAGTAAAGCATAAACCATATACATCAACTAATATCTTTCAATATGGAAAATCAAAGCCAATAAAAATGCATATAGGGAAAATTAAGTTGTATTCTTTGTTAATGATAGAAGGGGAGGTCACAACCCAATGACTGATTTGGTGTCAGCATCTCCAGCAACATCCCAGCCTCATCACAATGTAGATATCTCCAAAAATCTGTCACTCAAATCAATCTCCTCAATGGAAATTCCACCAGCATTTTTCTACACAAATTCTTCCCCATCAAACACTAAGATCTGTGCTCAATTTATAGAGGAGTTGAGGTAGTTTCTCAATCAATGAATTTCAAATAATAGGAAAGACATGTTCCAAATCTTGTAGATTTCAAATGGACACATCTACCAGCTGCTCTGAAAATGTATGCATTTCAAGCGCAAGTTTCGTGGAGAAAGATGATTCAGGAATTCACTCACCCACCTAACTCCCACCTCCTCAATGTCAACAACCTTGGACGTCTTACAGTTTTGATCTCTCTCCTAGCTAAACCTTAACTAAACCCCGTTTGAAAATAAGGATGTAAAATGGATGTAAATCATTGAAGAAACAATTTCTTCATGAACTCATGAATAGATAAGGCTTATGGTATTCATTTTCGTGTGGAATCCAACTGCTAGGGGGAATTCGTAACTATATACAAATTCACAAGGCCTTTGAAAGGCAGAATATATAAATTTATAATCCATTCTGATGAATAACATGAGCACAAATACTGAAGTATTTCATACCAACCAAAGGCTTTTCCGATGATGATTTTTATTGATTTTCATAGAAATGTTCCATGACTACATTGTAAAAGGCGAACCATTTAACCAATATATAACTTTCCAAGTTCCCTACCTCTCACCAAAATTATTTTCCTGAGATTATTGTGAATTGATTTTCTTTATTTCCAAATAGTATTGTAATTGAATTAGTGAAATTTAAAGGTAATTCTCATAAATTATAAGCTTTATTTGAGACCATTACGTCCAAATCATTAGGGTTTTGGAAGACGAGACCTCTCTTATAAAATAAAAAACAGAACATTCCCATTGTTAGATAATGTAGGTTGGGGAGACTAAAAGAACCCATGTTGTAATACAATACAAGATCTTAGCTTTAATCTTACCTCCATCTCATTACACATGGGAATTTGAACTAGAATCATCAGATAGTATGCAGACAAGCCACTCTCCAAATCCATTGCAGAACTTGCGAATTCGAATTGGGGCACCGATTAAATCTCCTGGATGTGAATCGCAACACTAGTGTGTCTACGGAATAGATAAGAAACATTAAAATTCATATGTTGGCCAATGTTTGAAGAGGATCAGCAAGATAAATAAAATTGACAAATACCCATTTAGAATAAATGGAATGTAAAATTCCCTGCAAGTCCAAAGACGGAGAAAATTCGAAATGACTGTGGCTAAATTGAAAGCCACAATCTCAAACCCTAGCATGAGATGATAGATAACATAAACCCTCTAAAGGCTTTCTACAATTTACTTTGAATAGAAAAATTACGATAAGAACTCGAATCTAGAAGGATTGATGAACATATAGACTAATCCCTGCAAGAGAAACGTTCTTTTGAAAAAACCTCCCAGTTAATCCATCAAGAAATGGTTAACCAATAAATAGTTGTTTCATTAGTTTTTGAACCTCCCCATTAAGTGTTTTGACTATTAGTTTTCTCTTAATTATTAACTATTAATCCTATGGCCTAAAAATCTTCAATCTTCTAACATTTCATCCAATGGTGCAAATTAGTATACAATGGCAGCTGGGAGAGTTTTTTTCAAAGAGGAATGCCTTACGTCGTAATTACATAGTCATTATTAAGACCAAACATAGTTACACTTTCCAATACTCCCTCTTAACTAGGGAGGTATTCATAATGGTACATGGTTACTTTCAAATTGAATAATCTCATAAGAAGAATAAGATTGGTAATCGCATCTATATAGCACTCCTATCAACAAGCATTGTCATAGTGCAAGGCCTTGACTAACAACTCCATCTCTTAATGAGACAGTGAGCTACAATTTCAACAAGACCAATGACTTATAGACACCATCATCATTGTCTCTCCAAGGTACATACTCCACCCGAGTGTTCACAAAGTATGACCTTATTAGACTATTCTTATCTTGGGTAGCTAATCCTCAAAGAATATTGGTCCACAACTACTCTTATCTTGAATTCCCTATCACATTCTCAAAGAGTATCATATACCATATGATTACCCAATCCTCCATTCTATCTTCCTAGGTGAATATCAGAATGATGTGTCTATCTCTCCTTCTTAACTAGGGAGGACATATTCCACAAAGGAATGTACTCATTCCTATATAAGGAATGAACCTAAGCTCATTATTAGGAATTACCAAGTTTCTTCCAAGTAAGAAACCTACCACCAAGCTCCCTCTTAACTAGGGACCTGCAGTAGCAATGGTGAGACACCCAACTACTCATGAAGAATTCCTCCCTTCGATGTCATGAATTTCTCTGATATTGAGAAGTCTTCAACTTTGGGATAGCTTCATACACACAAATCATCCATCACTTTCATTCATGAGTCATGTCATCTATCAAAAAGTGATACATCAGTCTTTCTCATTTGGTCCATATTCAAGCCATGCTGCTTTCCTTCAAACCATATTTCTTCCAAGGATCTTTCATCCTTCCATATGGTTGGAAGCCCCACATAAAATTATCTAGATATACATATACATATGAACTTTTAAATCAAAAGTTACCTCAGTGATGATCTTACACCATGACATCTTCTTGTAGGCATCGACATCCTTCATACAGATTGACACATCTCCTAAAGATATGTATTGGCAAGGGTCTTCATATTTACCAGACTTCTATCAGAGGCTACATATCTTCCCAGGTGATCTCTCAATCAATTCTTGGCTTCTTGATGATAACTAGCTCTTATCATGGTTTCACTTTACGATCTCTTCCACACAGTTTTACTTCTTTCCCAGGAACTTCCAGTATGTAGTTCCTTGTTTTTATACAACCACCTTGTATTCTATATGAGTACGTATTATGTTGATTTCATCTGTTATTGGAAACATGTGTATTAGAAGAGATCTCCTTTCCTTGATCATACTTCTAAAGATAGAAGTTCATTACCTACAACCATATGACATGACTTCATAGCATCTAGTGTTAGCATATAAATATATGTACCTCATACTTGTCCTTTTTTGTCATCCTGCAACAGTTTTCCCTAGAAAGAAGAATTTCATTCCCTTGACCTACTTCATCAATATGTCATCATATCCTAATCCTAGAATTATGCAAGATATAATTCTCAATGAAACCTTTTGATTTATTTCCAACTAGTGAATCCAAAGAGGACTCCATTAGAAAATGTCAGCACCTATTTCTATATTGATTATTGAATGACGATCTTTGATCTAGATGACTTCCTTCCATTAATATTGTCTTCAGTGAGGTTCTCAGGAGCCACTTATTTCATAGCATAGTTCTATTGTAGACATCCTCCTATGACAAGTTCTCCTTCCTTCAATGCTTCTATCATGATGCCATTTCATGTACAATTCTTCCTAACATATTATTTTACAATTGACATAAGCCTCTTAAAGAGGAATATCTTTCACTTCTTCTTTCTTAGATTTATTTGCATCAGGTTCCTCCCTTTCTTCAATGATATGGGCTTTGTCCTTTTTCCTCTTGTCCTTTCTAGATTTATGACAATCCCTTTTATAATGCCCAAGTTCATTACATCCATAGCATCATGCCTTATCCATATTTCTTTTTCTATGATGAGGACCAAATTTACCAAATATTCCTTTCTTCCTAGACATGGATTCAAAGGCTTGATTTTCTTCACTTGCTCATGTATCAACTTTGGCTTTCAATATTGTTTCTTCTATTTTACATAGAGACCATAGATCTTGGAATGGTGTTTCTTATTTCTTCCATATATTCTTGAAGTGAAGTTTCCCCATTCTTCCGGTAGAGCATTCAACAACATTGTCTTCATTTTGCTATTAGACATTTCTTCTCCCAATTCTAAGAATAGCTCCACTAATCTTGGCATATATTTCTTTTGAAGATTCTGGTTTTGATACATCGAGGGTGAGAGAGTCCTTTATGGATTCTATAAGAATCCTCTAGGCTCTTATATCTCCCTTCATGTATTTGGCATGACTTCATTGTACTTTTCTTCCATGCAAGAAAGTTTGAAACCTTAACCAGTTTGTTGTTTTCTTTGCAAATAAGACATTTTGATAGATTCATATGAAGTCATAAAGATACTTACTTGAGTAGATTATTTTCTTCTTCTATCAGCTTCCTTGTTGATGATTATGTAGATAGCAACATGAGCTCCCTCTTAGATATACTTCTTTAAGAGTGGTGTAAAGTGGTAGATCTCTTTGGATCCTTGATGATGATGATGATCAAGGAAGGCTTGATGATGACTTCAACAAAAAGATGATTTGATGATGTCTTCAACATTGTTGATATGGCTTCAAATGAGATAGCTTTGGGTCACCTTCTTGCATTTCTTCTTGAAAGGACCTTGGAGTATAAGGTCTTTGATATGGCCTGAGGGTTTTTCTAATTTTTGCAAGTTGCCTTTTGAATGGAGGTCTCTTCCCTTTTAGTGTAGATCTATTTTCTTTGAGGCTTCCCTTGAAAATTGACCTTTGACCTTCTTCTCGAAATTCGATTCTAGTGTCTTTTTGCAAAATTGATCCTTGATCTTCTTGAGATGGCTTGAGGATTTCACTAAAACTACAAACTGCTCCTTTGAAGGAATATAGATATTCTTAGATCCAAATATTGATTCTTCAATGTAGACTTTGAATTTTCCTTTGATGCTTTCTAGAAAACTAATTCTTGATTTTTTATCCTTGAGTGTATTCTTGTCAAATAACCCCTCATCTTTAGCACCTTAGCTCTAATACCATGTTGAGAATTTGGAAGGGCATAGTTTAATTCAATTATCTACTTGATAATTACTTGTGAACTTATTTATCTTACTTATATCTTCTCTTTATTAGCTTATTATGTCTTTCATCAAGTCAATTATTAAAACACAAGAGACCCAAGTTTTAGGCTCTTCAAGCCAGGGCCAAAACCTCTCCCTCTTGGAGAGGAAAACCCGCATGTAATTCTTCTTATAGAATTTTAGTTGAAAAGTACCATGACCATGACATAGACCCTTGACCATTGTATGCCTCCAAGACCTTTTCACTGCTCTTTTCTTCGCTCCTTATGCTGATCTCCTTTTCTGCACCATTCTGCACCAATACTAGAGAAATCGGTCTCTAACTGATGTTCTTCTTTTTCTGGACTGAACTTGACCTTCCAATCACTATGCAATACTTCACGGAGATGCCTCCTCTCATTGCACTAAGTTACAGTACTATACTTCCTGCAATTATTCGTGGCATTCTTGAAGTGACTATGATGTATTTTGACCCAAAAATAGAGAACCCTTCATCACTATTATATTCCTTCTTGCCTTCACTGTATAAATTTTGATGAAATAGAAAGTATCATCAATTCAGAGGCTAACATTGCCTCTCCTCTGAATTGATGACAATATTCTCTCCTCACTACAGTACGAATTCATATTACAGACTTAGACTCAAATACAGAGTCCTAATCCTTAATTGTACATCCTCTTTTCTTCGTTGGAGTATCTCTTATTTTATGCACCAATACACCTTCTCTCCTTCACATATATGTCCCTAAATTACCACAAATCCGTCCTATTTTCTGTCCAAAATCTTCAAATATGTCTGAACTATGTTGTTGTGATTTATGCAAAGTTTATTGGGCCATTTATAGTTGTTTGTCCCTATAATTAGCCGACATATCCGTGAATTGTTGTGACATATTTTTGAGCCGACCTTCCCAGCATCTTCAAGCCGACCTTACAAGGAGTATCTCCTTCATCTTCGAGTTGCCTTTAAGGAGTACTTTTGACTAGGTCTTGGAGCATACAAATTTTATTTACAAGTGTAACAACACGTCATATACTTGACTCTAAATAACAAGATGAAAAATCCCTAAAACACATCAAGAAGAAGTCTTTGAATTATAATAAAAATTCCTTGCTCATGAAACCCATGAGGCAACCATTACAAAAATACATTTTATTATCTTTGTCCTCTTCATTGCAAAATTTCATAATTACATAGTCATTATGAAGACCGAACCTAGTTACACCTTCCAACATGTGGCATCTAATATTCTAGAACAAGGACACCTATTCAAATCTCCAAGGGTTGTTGGTTACAAGTCCATTTTGTTCTAGAGATAGTTTGTAAGGGTGAGCGTTAAAAAGATAAGAGAGCCGTAATTCCCAAAAAAAACAACCGCAAGCCTAAATTCATTTCTCCTCACATGTAATCACTAATAATATAAGTTTCAATTACATAATATGTCAATTTTAGAGTCAGAAACTTCTGTCTTATTGGTATATGGATTGGAAGGAGCTTACTGAAACCATAATATGTAATATTTTTATGTTTGTATGTTTGTGAAATATAAATAACATAATAACTTGTTTATTTGATGTTCTAGATAGTCAACTCTATATTTTGTGTTTGCCTATGGCAGAGGGTGTAGGTTGAATCACATGTTTCATAAACCTAGCAGAGGATGTTTTGGGCCGAGGTAAAGGGGGCTAATATTGTGATGCCACGGGACCAAGTTTGATAGAGTTAGTATGCAACAAGAGGACTAGCGCAAGTGGAGTTTAAATTATAATTGGCACTGTGAGGAGGAACCTCATGTAGTAATTGGCGTGAAGAGCTGACATTATTAAAATTTCACAAGACATTATTGGAACTATGAGGGTGGAACCAAAATAGCAAACTCCCCCCCCCCACCTCCACCCCCTCCCCCCCCACCCCCACCACCTCCTGACTGTTCTGTTCCCCTCACTCGCACTTCACAACAGTAGGAAATTCATGTTTTTTATATCAACCACCCAAACAGGGGCCACGTCAAAACCAATGATCAGTCACCAAATTTGTTTTGGAACAAATATTTGGCTGAGCCATCAACCAAGGGTTTATGACACTAAGTAGATGGGGAGTTCCAATAAGGCTTTGACCATAGGATTTTGTTCCTGTGGGAAACACAAAGAACTGAGGGATAGCCGAGAGAAGACTTAAGTGCCTATATAATCAAAGAAAATAACCACAATGTGGATAGTATTGCATTAAGTGGTATCATAGCAAGATGATTTGTAGAGCTGAAATTTGACAAATTTTTTTTGAAAAGTTCCACCGAGCAACTGCTTAGAAAAGGAGTTTGAAGGATCTCCAATGAGAGAACAAATTGAGGAACAACTGATAAAGCTGGTTACAAATGTAGGATCCAAATCGAAGATGGAGGTGCCATTGTATAATGTTTTTGATGGATCACTTGCAATGTGGAAGAACCATTGACAAGTTATTAGTCCATGCACAATGTCAAGAGATTTTACCTTTCACTAGTATCTGGAAGTCTATAGAAAAACCATCATCTAATCTAAAAGCAACGTCTAAGTCAACTGTTTCCTTTGTTTACAGATACATATAGATTTTTAGTTTATGAATTAACATAAATAAAGTAATCACATGCAAGAATTGTTCTTTTACATTCCTATCCCTCAAATTTCTAAATTGAACCATCTTTGTGGGCTCAAGCATATTTTCCTTTCATGCGAAAGATGATGCTAGTAGTAAAATGTTGTAATCATGAAATATGAAGCTAACAAAGACACTAAATATTTCAAGGCCTGTCACAATCATTTATTTCCATAATAAGCAAAAAAAAATTTCTTGAAAAAATTGTTGATCCAAGAAGAAATCCAAAATAAATATAAAAAAAAAAATGCAAGAAACAAATAGAAAGATTGGAAATAAAAAGGCCATTGGAATGGAGTTGAAAAAGATGCTGCAATTTTCCATGTGTGTCACCATCATTGAATTCGACACTAACCACAAACTTCGTCTTGAGAAAAGTGTTAATGCAACAAAAATCTGAAAAAAAAAATGCAAAAAATAAGTAGAAAGAAAGGCATTGATAATTCTTTTATGAAGAGAAAAAGTAGCATCTCCCATACCTCAAAGATAAGTGCATGAATCTGAGCTCACGCCACCGTCATATGTCGCAACATTTTATAATTAAATTCTGAAGCAACATGATATTCTAAAAGAATGAGATTTAGACTAAAGACCACGTGTGCAGACCAAACAAATGTAAACAAAAGAAAGTAAACGTGTGAGTGCTGAAAGATCAAAATTCGGCAGCCAATATTTGTTTATCAACGTGATAACGGAAGAATTTATTGACAAATATAATTTATTGTACAGAAAAATAAATAGGAATCGCTTGTTTCCACCTTTTCTCGGAAACTTTTACCACAACTATTTTGTAAAAAGGTTTATAAGCTAGACTGTTTTTTCTGGAAACCATTTCCAGTTGGTGCCGAATTGTTTATTTGTTCTTAAAATGTCCATGAATGCTGGATACAGCCTCTGGGATGTTTCTGGACACTTAGAAACTGTTGTACCAATATGTTTCTGGAAGCTGCCGAACTGTTGGAAGCTTTACTCTTCTTTTCTTTTTTCGTTATTCTTCTCTCTTTCTAGGATTTAGTCCCTTGGGTAACCCTCTCGTGCTCCCTTTTCTTTCATTTTCACTTGTATCTCTTTACCTTGTAGATTTCTGTAGTTACTTTGGCTTTCTCATATTATGTTTGTGACTTTGATGTATTTTCTAGTCCCATTGACCTATTCTTTTAGCCACTTGTGGACATTAGTAAAATTATCCCATCAACCCAGTTCCCTGTGAATATTAGTAAAATTATTCCATCGACCCAGTCTCCTTTGGACTTCAATAAATTATCCCATTGACTTGGTCCTTGTGGATTTCAATAAATAATCTTATCTCGATAATACTTTGACAAAGAAATCATACTCTTAACTGTGGATGGCCTCACAAATCCTAACCAAACAATTCAAATCCCCGTAAACTCATAACTTCTCAGAAAATAGATTTGTGATTTGTGATTTCAATTTTATACGAAAGTGCAGTCCAACAATAGAAACAACAGTCAGCAAAGTTTATATTTTCCAAACAAATGTCAAATCTTATATTTTCTTCTTATTTTCTGAAATCGTTGCTTGGTGTTTCTCCTGTTTTCCACAGTTCTCTCAAAATTCTATTCCATTTTTCTCGTACTCTATGGATCTTTCCCGTATTTTTTTTTCTTGAAATTCATTTCCTGCCATTTCCTGTTTCCCATTTGAAATTCTTCGGGACACAAGTTACAACACATTTTTCTATTTGTATCAAACATGCTATTATTTGGTCGCCCTTTGGTTTTCCGTGTTTTAGATAGTAGTGTTTTAGTTGGGTTCATAATCCATTTTTTTTACACTCTAATTGTTATCTTCGAGAGTGGTATTGGTGGAATTAGGCGAGAAATCTTTGGTTTAATTTCTTTAGTGAATTTATATTAGAACTAGTTTTCTGAATGAAATAGAACCAGGAGAAGTGTGTTAAAATTCTTTGAATGATGACAGATAAGATGAGAGGTTGTATATGAAGTCTTGTTATCTCCAAATATATCTTAGAAAAGAGACCTTATACATCTGATTTTTAGAGATGTGTGGAACAATCCAATAGTGAAAGGAGCACTAAACAGGTTTTTTTTTAACTCAAAGGACAAGTTTCACCTGAAAATTTTCTTCTGATTTCCAAAAATTGTTTCCTGGCATTTCCCCAGGGCATACATTGAAATGCAGTCTAATCTGAAGTCCACTTGAAACTGTAACTTGAATCACAACCCTCAAATGAGCAGAGAGGTGTCGTAAGGTTAACAGGTTTGACGAGTTATAGAATTCCTTTTAAGGGTCATACCATTAAAAAAATGTATATCTGTGCCTTGCTCCTAATTGGTGAATCAATAAAATGAAATACCTAATTACATCCAAAATGATCTGAGTTACACCAAGAAAAATGAGGTGCATTCTAAAGCCTAGGTATAAGAGATGTGTCCCATCTGTGGGTAGCATTAGGTAATGCTGATAAATTAAAAAAAAAAATGGTTGAAATCTAACTTGTAATGTAAAAAAGAAAATAATAAAAAGCTTATTATTCATTATCATAATGTTAAAATATATAAAAAAAATATTAGCATAGATTTATCTGAACTCTAGATTTTATAAGCAGTGAGAGGCTTACTCTTGGATTATTCCTCTTTTCGTTGTCGAGATCGAGGGTTAGCATGGATCTATCCTAGTTTTGTTGAAGTGTATTCAATACAAAGTGCTTTTCTCTTAAAATAAAAAATAATATTCTGAGATATAATAGCCAAGATAACTTATTTTCTAATGGTAAAATTTAAACCAATATATTATGGCAATCGGAAATCCTGCCAAAAATGTAAAATCAGTGTATCAACTTCTGGATTTTCATTTACAAATTATAATTTGGGCACTGCATCAGATGTCATTAACATTATTAATTAAATTAAGTATCACACTCTTATGGATTATTATTGTAATGTTATGTTTTTGATCAATTACATTTCTATTGTTGAATGCAACTGTTGTCTTAAAGGCTATTTAAATCAGTCCAATTGTGACCCAAGGCAGCATTTTATTTTGATTTTTGTTGCTGAAGGTAATGGGATTAAGGTGAATTGGCTTAATATGTTAAAATTATGCACCTGTTTTATCATGTGGCATGAATTAATGTAAATAGAGAGATCTAACAAATGTCATGTTTTTTTATTTTCTAAACCGCCTGTCAATTTCCCTGTTACAATCTGTGGGGACATACATGGCCAATTTCACGATCTTGCAGAGCTGTTCCGGATTGGTGGAAACGTAGTTTTAACTTTCCTTTTTCCTTGTATTTTCCTTTTTCCTTGTCTTTTATGCTTATATGGACAAATATATGTAGATTGAAGGCCAATGGCTATATAATCATTACAAGAGTGAAGGTCAGAATTAGATTCAAACACCTGGAAAAAAATCTGGAGTGCCTTGAGAGCTAAAACAACACTGCTTTGGCGTCACATATATCTTAGAGATGCATGCTCCAAATTAATCTGAAATGTTAGCTATAAACTGTGTAATGGTTTCATGCAGATATTTTAAAGCATCTTGCAGGTTGTACATGGATATTCAAAAGTTTCTATGTAATTTGTGTGCAAAATTCTATTTTCAAAATATCATGGAAGAACTTCGGAGATGTTGATATTTTATCATTTTTTTGTGCAACTATTTAGTGTAGTCATTATTGCTCTGCCATCATTCACAATATATCACTGACAACATGCTGTGAATTGAAATTTTTATTGGCTTTCTTTTTACTTGGCCCACTAGTAATGGCAAGTTCACCAATCAGAAGGCTTTTAGAAATTTGAAATAGAATTATAATTGCAATTTTATGTTTAAGAGATGGTTTGTTCTATTATTTGGTTTTTCTCTTGTACATTGCATGCCTAGAGCCCTAAAGAAAAGCATTGCTATTATAATTTTTTTGCTAATATTTAGTTAAGAGTCACTATGTGGCTAGATCACTTTTTGTAGTGAAAATAAAGAATCTTACTCACAAATTAGGTTAAAGAGTAACATTGTTTGTGAGACGAGCTTGTTTATGCTTTTAGCATGCAGCCACCATTCAACAAAAACTTAAGTGTCTCTTCCAATTGGTATAAGATGCTAAAGTTGGTGGTGATGGTGCCTATGGGTCATGTGGAAGGAAAATTTCAACTATGATAATACCAATTTTTTCACGATATAGTAGTAGGTGGTTCAGGTTTTGACTTTTGGCTCTCCAATTTCCTTTTTCCTCCGGACTTTTTTCTTGAATTTTGAACTGCAACTAAGTGGCAATGCACTACAATTACAATATGGATATCTAACATAATGGATACTCACCAGTGCACCTTAGCTTGCTTGTGTTGTTTCATATCATGAACATTGACATGTGGCATTTCCATCCTAGATGAAGTTGATGATGATTCTTTAGGATGGATCTGTGTGTTATAAGCAAAACTGCCTATTTCAGCCTTCGTTAAACATTCTGCGCACTCATATGTATCCCCATTCTGGAAGGTAAAGGCAGAGTATCCAGTTCCATTTCATTTCCCTCATCCTCCCAATCTGCTTCCCATCTAGTGTTTGACAAAAAATGAAACTGCAATGGAGTATGCCAATACTCAATTGTCGATATCCCTTGACGCAAACCGTCAGAATATCCCGCAGGATCAAATCACCCAGAACTTTCAACCCCAAAAGGCATACTTCGAAATCAATTCTGGGGTTCATCGATGCGATCCAAACTGCTACTCTCTGCGACACAACTTTATATTTTAAAGAAATCACGGTTCGTAAAATCAAAATCATAAGCACTGTCGGACAAACTAGTGACTGCCTCGACACAATGTGACACACCATAACGGTTGCAAAATTAAAATCAGAAGCATTGGAGGAAAAACCAGTAGCTAGCTCAATAAAATTTGATGCACCATCTGAGCTCTGTCGTTCCTGATTGGGCCGGACAAGCCGCCCATCAAATTTCACAAAACTGCCATTCAAAGAATTGGGTAATGTAACTCCAAACCGCAAAACCATCATTATAGTATAACTTAAAATAATTCAAAATCCCTTGAATCAATTTTAGAGTTCCACTACCTACATTCAGGATCTCAGGTTGATATGAGCATGCAACATGACATTTTCCAGCATCATCGCTCTGAATCCTATCTCCTCTGCAACTATACATGAGTTCATACCCCAACCCATCTACTGAGAACTCACATCTTCCATTGCAAGAATTACAAGCCCTCAAACCTCTTCTCAATTGTTAGATGACAATAAATACCCCGACATATAAATTCCTAACCATAAATACCCTGACAAATAAATTCTCAGGGTTTTCCAAGAAATGATGTAAGATGCGTTTGACAGGAATCAAAATCATACATATAGATACAAGCAACATTCACAACATCAATGAGACAGAATCAAAAATAAAATTGGGAAAGTGTGCAAAATGTAGGATATGTTATTGCCTAAATCTACCTTAGGCTGAAGGAAGGAAGAGTTCAGGGTAACATCAAACCACGCTCAGTCTAGTAGCTAGCCCTACCAGATCAAGAGAGGGCTCTCTTCGGGTCAATCTCAGCAAAAATAATCACTGAGGCTTGAGATGACTTGGAATAAAGGCTGATTTTAGGCTAGGTATATAAGTAAAGGAGTTTGATTTTGATTTTGGGGTTTTTGTTGGAATTAAAGGAAAAGGCAGTTTTGGGTCCGGGGATGAGGCCTAGTTTTTTGTAGAGTTCTGAATGGGGCAAGGAAGGAAATTGTTTTGATGCTTTGAATTGGATGAATGGATAGTTCAGATCGGTGGGGAGCTGAATAGGGCAAGAGGCTTTCAAGAATCCTCTTCAAACATATGAAAACATGGAAAATTAAACAAAACTGAAGGCAGAGCAAAGCAATCTAATGAACTCCACCTTTATCACTCATTTGTTTAATTTAAGAAGAAAGGAGAAGGGAAATGATACACATAAAACATCAATGAACTTACAACCACAGAGAGAAACACACCATCAAAACATAGAGCCACATGGATCCCAAAGAGTGTTGCAAACCCTGGTCTATTCCTTTGCCAAAATTGCAGAGATGAAATGTACAATGAAGTGCCAAGCAATCCCAAGTGTCCAACCCTGAAAATGAATGAAGAATTACAAGATATAGACAAGCCTAACTCATCCCCATGCCTCTAGGGGTCGAGCTCACCATTCTAGGATCTGTTTCAACCATATCTAAACTAAGAACTGGAAAATAGGAAATGAAACAACTTGCTTCTATATGATAGGAAACTGATTCATTCACCTACATTTCACTTTTTGGTGAATGAATCTACTTGGATGAGTAAAAATGTGCCAAAATTACATAAAAGTCATGAAATTACATCAAGTTACATCAAGAGTTACATGAAAAATTCAAACTGGCTAAAACTAGGTGAAAAACTGAGTTGTTGAGTGAAAAATAGGCCAAATTTCCCAATGCGTCGCGCCTGAAATCTCTATGCATAGCGCCACTTTGAGGCTGATTTTGAGGGCTTTCCCGAAGTCCAAATTGAGCACAGGATATCTTGTTGGAACCAACCCAAGTGGAATTTATAAATTTGGTTGCCATTTTCCCCTCCAAAAAGCAAATCTCCCAACACTGCTTCCTATGTGTCCAAAAAGTGGCAGAAAGGCCATTTTTGAGGTGTTTTTTACCCTTTAGGCAACCCAAACTTGTCAAAATCCTTAGGTAATGGGTAGGCATGCATAATTTTTGATGAAAAATCTATAAATGCAAATTTTTCCTCAAAAATAGCAGCAAATTATAAGCGCGCGCCAAGTGGCGCTACGTGTCGGGCAGGAAAATCTGTGTTAAGGCCAAAAAATTCAAAATTGACAAAAAGTTTCCCAAATTTCTTGAAATTTGAGTTGAATGTTCACCATCAAGCACTATGCTGAGCCAAAGAAGCTTCGGCCAAAATTTGGAGTCTATAATGCCTTTTATGACGCTTTAATGTCCTCTTTAACTTTGCCTTTAGGATCTTGATTCATGCCTTGCAAACATGATTTCTCGCCCAATAATGATTCTTCATGTGCCTCAACATGTTCTTTATCTTGTTGGAATTCTCCAATAGCCTCTCCAAGTGAATATTGACCCTTTCAAGCCAAGTTTCACGATCAGCCTCAATCTCTCGCCCAATGGATGTCATCTCGGTTTGGCTTCTTTGGGCAGCTTGCCGGTTTTGCCTTCATGTTTTTGAGCGCCATGGATGAGTGGGACTGATGAGGGGAGGGTTTGATTTTTTCTCATTAAATCACCATAAGCACCAAGAGAAATTCATTCATTGGTCATGTAGGGATGTTAACTTACCTAGGAAATGAATAATTTAGCAATTTGAGAGCTTTGGTGGAAGATTTGAATGGATTTGAAGCTTTTTAGCCCAATGCATAGCGCCATCTCAATGCGTAGCGCATTTTTGCAGGAGGTTTTTGGAGGCCTTCCCGATGTCCAAATTGGGTACATGATAGCTCGTTGGAAATATTATTGAGTCTACATTCCAACCCAACTAGAATATTTTAATTTGGAGTTCATTTTCCTTGTCAAAAATCAAATATCCCAAGACTGGTCAAAATGTACAAAATGAGGCTGCCTCAAGGCAGAGTGCTGTTGTAGTCCACTTTTGAAGGTCTTCCTCAACTCCAAATTGAGCTCATGATAGCGAATTGGAAATATATTTGTGTCTATCTATCATTTGACTCATTACGAAAGTCATTTGGACAACCAAGATAGGAGAAATCTTGATTTTCCCAAGGTCACTTCAGAGGTGCATCAATTCTCCTGAGGAAACTGTATTTTTGACATTTTTCTAAAACCATGACACCTATGTAAAAAGTTAAGGAGGTTTTTCTTCCTTGGCTTGTTTTGGACAAAAACCTCTCTCAAGTTTCCCAAATTCATCTTTTCTTTCTCAGAAACATCATTGGAGTAAAACCTATCCCGATGTGTGGAACAAGGGATTTGTCGAAATGAAGCGAAATGAAGGGGATAAGGGGATTCTAAATTCTTGAGAAAATTTTTGGAATTAGGGAGGGATGTTAGGAAGTAGGGGAAAGTGGAATTTCAGAGATTGAGTGAGGGGAAGGGGTCCAAAAGGGCAAAACACAGGCCTAGCCTAGAAAATTGCCAAGTTGTAGCAAGAAACTAGGGTTTGTGCAAAAATGAGGAATTTGGGGGATCTCAGTGATGGGAAGTGTTTAATAAGGTAAATTAAGGATAGGGGAAGGTGTATGAACATCAGGATACAAGTTTTGATGATGATTTGACCATCCAAGAGAAATTACCTCCAAAACCCTAGGAGAGGGAAATGAACCTTACCTAGGCACAACTGAAGCATGAACAAGGTGTAAAATGACCCTTTGGAACTTGAAATGATGATGAAAACCCTCTGAATGATGGTACAATCAGCTGAATGGTGACATGGACCGACATTTGGACAACTTTGAAAGGAGTGAAAAAAAACCCTAGACCTAATACCTAGTGACCAAATTTTACTTGAAGACTCACTGAAATGACAAAATTTGACGTTGACATCTTAAAATCACCTTGTAAAAGCATGCTTGATCACTGGAGGAAGGCTTCAAATACTGACACTAACAGGATAAATACCTCGAAAATAAATTTGGGAAATTGTGCAAAATGAACGATAAATACCTCTCCAGAATTCGCAGAGGTTGTGGCTCTCTGCTACAGCAGCAATCGGATGGCAAAAATCGCGAGTTTCTTCGGCTTTATCATAGGAGGGGTGTAGAGATAATACAACGGAAACTTAAATAAACAATCAAACACACACAACATAAAACATGATACAACATATTTAACGCGGTTCACCCAACCAATATGGGCTACGTCCACCAAACAGAGGCATCGGCAATCTCATTTATCAACAGAATAATACAACAGCAGAATTACTCATCTGCACTTCTCTTCCACTCAGCTCACTTCCCTCATGCTCATTTGTCTCTACGGGCTTACATTTTATAGCTGGGAGTAGAAAGTGAATCATAAATTCAATCACAACAAAATAGGATGCAATAACTCCACATCAGGATTAGATGCAGTAAATTGAGCAAAAAATCCTATTGTTGTCATATTTATGAGATTTTCTCCAATTTATTATTATAAATCTCAACAATCTCCACCTTGAAAACAATTAGCCTGATACCCTGTTCCATTATTATTTTTATCTTTTCTACAAGCCAAGAGAAGCCAGACACCATCGTAGCTTCTCTAATAAAACTGGTTTTGTGAACATGTTTGAACAGTTTTCCTTTGTATGCACTTTTTCAAGAGAGACACCCCGTTCAGTAATAACCTATCTTACAAAATGGTACTTAATAGGTATATGCTTTGAATTACTATGATAGGCCGGATTTTTAGCCAAGTGAATTGCACTTTGACTATCACAAAATAACTTGATGTTGTCCTGCAACCTACCAAACTCACCAAACAAACCTTTCAACCAAACCACTTCTTTGCAAGCATGTGAAGCAGCTATGTATTCTGCTTCTGTAGTGGATAAAGCAACAATGTTTTGTAGCTTTGACATCCAACTAATAGCTCCACCTACAAGAGTAAAGACAAATCCTGAAGTTGACCTTCTCTTAAACAAATCACCTGCAAAATCAGAATCAACATATCCGCAAACAAATTCACTACTTATGTTATAAGTGATACAATAATCACTTGTGCCTCTCAAATACCGAAGCACCCATTTCACTGTTGCCCAGTGTTCTTTCCCTGGATTTTCCATATACCTACTGACAACCCCAACTGCATGAAAAATATCTGGTTGTGTACAAACCATTGCATACATCAAACTTCCTACTACATTGGCATATGGTATTCGAGACATATATTCCTTTTCTTCGTTTGTATTAGGACATAAACTTGAAGAAAGCTTAAAATGAGAAGCTAAAGGGACTGAAACTGGCTTCACATTATTCATACCAAACCTTAAGAGTATTTTCTCAATATACTTCCGTTGTGATAACCATAGCTTACCATTGCTTCTGTCTCTGAAAATATCCATGCCCAAAATCTATCTTGCTGCTCCTATATCTTTCATATCAAACGTCCTAGCCATCTGAGCCTTTAACCTGTTGATCTCACTTATGCTTTTGCTTGCTAAAAGCATATCGTCAACATATAATGCTAAGATAATGAATATGTCATTACTTAATTTCTTAAAGTAAACACAATGATCATATTCACTTCTTATATAATTTTGGCTCATCATGAAAGAACTAAATTTCTTGTACCATTGTCTCGGCGACTACTTCAGACCATACAATGATTTCTTGAGCCTGTAGACAAATTTCTTGTTGCGATTTTGAACAAACCCTTCAGGTTGTTCCATATAAATCTCTTCATCTAAATCTCCATGTAAGAATGCAGTCTTAACATCTAGTTGTTGTAATTCTAAATCAAGTAAAGCAACTAATGCTAAGACAATCCAAATTGAAACAATTTTAACAACTGGTGAAAATATCTCATGAAAGTCAATTCTTGCTTTCTGAGAAAAACCTTTTGCGACCAGCCTCGCTTTGTACCTGTCTTCTTTATCATCAACACCCCTTTTCAATTTGTAAACCCATTTACATCCCACAATTTTTCTATCTTTAGGAAGTTCCACCAGATCCCATGTGGAATTCTTGTCTAATGCCTTCATCTCATCCTTCATAGCTTCTTTCCACTTATTACTATTAGAAACTTCTACAGCTTCCTGATAGCACAAAGGTTCATCATCATTAGCGGTTAAAGCAACTGAAGTAACATAATCATCATACCTTTTAGGAGGATGTCTGATTCTTGTGGACCTCCTTAAAGATGTTTCTGGTACTTCCACAATTTGTTGATTATTATCTGTAGGAACTTCTTCATGATCTGCATCTGAAACTTGCTCATGATCTGCATCTGAAACTTGTTCATCTGGACTATCATCAATATTTGAATTGGTTTCAAACTAAATATGTTGAAACTTAGGTACATTATCCTGTTTCAATTTATCATCTACATCTGGATTATCGAGTGAAGATTCATTGAATTTAACATCTCTGTTAATGATGATCTTGTGAGTAGTAGGATCCCACAACCTGTATCCCTTAGTCCCATCACCATATCCAACAAGGATATATCTTTTTGATTTAGGATCTAATTTAGAACACTGATGTTTTGGAATTAGAGCATATGAATCACAACAAAAAACTTTCAGTTTAGAATAATCACAAGGATGACCTTTCCATACCTCTTCAGGAATTTTGCATCTTATTGCAGTTGATGGTGATCGATTTATCAAATAACAAGCCGTAGATACCACTTTTGTCCATAATTCCTTCTGCAAATTGGCATTACTAAGCATACTTATTGCTCTTTCTAAGAGAGTCCCGTTCATGCGTTCAACAACTCCATTTTTCTGAGGAGTATAAGAAGTAGTTCTATGTCTTTAGATCCCAGCTTCCTTGCAATAATTATCAAATTCCTTTGAAGTAAACTCACCACCATTGTCAATTCTTAAACATTTAATGGTTCTTCCAATGATGTTTTCAACTAATGCTCTAAACTGCTTGAAAACTGTGAATACATCAAACTTTCTTTTTAACATGTAGACCCATACTTTTCTAGAGAAATCATCAATAAAAGATACAAAATATGACGATCCTCCATATGAGGTTGTAGGAGATGGACCCCAAACATCAGAATGGATATAATCAAGGATTACCTTACTAGTATGTTTTCCAGTTTTAAACTTCTGCTTGCTTTGTTTCCCATATAGACAATGTTTGCATAAATCTAACTTAGAATATTTTAAACTAGGAAGTAACTTACGATAAAATAAAATTTTAATACTCTTTCGCTCATATGGCCCAACCATTGATGCCATAGACGAATAGAATTACTGTCGTTTTCAGATACTGTAGAAGCATTCTGACTCTGTTCTTCCTTCTAACTGAAAAACATTTCCAACCTTCTTTGCTTTCATTACTAGTAAAATTCCTTTATAAAATTTCATTACTCCACCTTGAATAAGGGTTTTATATCCATTTGTGTCTAGTACTCCTAGAGAAATAAGGTTTTTTCTGAGTTCAGGCACGTGTCTTACATCAGTTAATATTTTATTTGTCCCATCAAACATTTTAATCTAGATGCTTCCAATTCCCACAATATTACATGAGAGATCATTTCCCATGTAAAACACTCCATCATTGATTGATTTATAAGATTTAAACCACTCTCTATGAATGCACATGTGATTTGACGCACCAGAATCTAACAACCAATGTTGATCATGATTAGACAGACTAACTGATAACACTTCATCACTCATACCTAAACCGAATGCCAAACCTGTATCTATCGTGTTTGCTTCTTTATTTTTTTTCGAAGAGTCTCCTTTGGATGTTTGCTGTCTCTTCCAATAGTCCTTCTTCAAATGTCCTAATTTTCCACAAAACCAACACTTTACCTTACTCTTCTTCCCTTTCGATTTTGACCGCGAGTTGTTCTGCTTACTGAAGCGTCTTTCTTTAGAACGATCTCTAACGATCAATGCTTTTGATGTAGAGGTTTCTGAATTTGACTTTTTCCTTGTTTCTTCAGATAACAAAGCTCCAACAACATCATCAAATTCAAGGGTTTCTGATGAACTAAGACTTATAGAAGTAACAAAATGATCCCATGACTCAGGCAAAGAGCATGATAAAGTTACAGCTTTATCTTCTGAATCAAATTTTACTTCTATAATTTCTAACTACACCAAGAGATTATTAAAGGTATTCAGATGATCAGTTATTGATGCACCTTCCTTCATGTGCACACTGTACAGCTGTATTTTCAGAAGAATATTGTTGGTTAAGGATTTATTCATGTACATTTTCTCTAAATTTGTCCATAAACCAACAACAGTTTTCTCTGACACGATGTTAAATAACACATAATCCGCCAAACACAACCATATGCCACTCAGTGCTTTGTCATCGATGTCACTCCATTCGTCGTCTGTCATGGTGAGAGGTTGTTTGGCTTTTCCCAAAAGCGCCTTCGCCACACCTTGTTGTACGAGTAGATTGTGCATCTTCACTTTCCAGATCTTGAAGTTATTCCTTCCATTAAACTTCTCAATCTCAAATCGAGCACTTTGAGTTTTTGACATAGTTAATTTAACTACTTCTGACACAACACAAGGAAATCTTCATAACACTTATCAACAACAAATAATTTTAGGACACTTGAAATGTTATTTCAGCTGGTTTGGATATTCTGACTGGCCCTTATAATGGCATATAACAATAAGTTGATATACAATAAATCAATATTACAATTAATAAAAAATGAATCTAATAGGTTTTGAATACAAATCGATTTAAAAAAAATTGCATTAATACTAATCGATTTAAAATGGCATATCGATTAAAATGGCATATAAATATTTACTCACTTTACTTTTTTTTTTGTGTGTGTGGGAAATCGACTACCCCACTGCACATTGTAAAGGTTAACGTAAGCTCACAACGTAAGCTCCCAGCTCACAATGTAACGCAACTCCAGCTCACAACGTAAGCTCCTGCTCACAACGTAAGCTCAATTTTTTGGGAAATCGACCACGTTGCTCAGCCATGCAGTACTCTCCGTGTGGGTTTGTTAATAGATACTAGTAGCCTTCAATGAAATCAGCCCTCACACTAAATTGATAGCTCGGCCCTCACACTCAAATGAACTCGGCTCTGGTCTTGCACTTCAGCTCTGAACTGCTTTGACACAGCCGATCTCACACGACAATCTCACCGCAGGCTCCAACTCACGGCGTTCTCCACCTTCGTGCTATCACTTTGCAACAGAGTTATGATTAGCTCAGCAATATACTCACTTCTTGATCACGCAGTGAGCTGATATCTCAGTTGCACGCAACAGAACCGGCCTTCAACGCTCAAAACTTACGATCACATGCCACCGCAGCCACACAGACTCAACCTAAATGCTCTGATACCAATTGTAGAGATAACACAGCGGAAAATTAAATAAAAAATCAAACACACAGAGCATAAAACATGAGACAACAGATTTAATGTGGTTCACCCAACCAATCTGGGCTACGTCCACCAAATAGAGGCATCGACAATCTCATTTATCAACATAAGAATACAACAATAGAATTACTCATCTGCACTTCTCTTCCACTCACCTCACATCCCTCATGCTCATTTGCCTCTGCGGGCTTACATTTTATAGCTGGGAGTAGAAACTGAATCATAAATTCAATCACAACAAAATAGGATGCAATAACTCCACATCAGGATTAGATGCAGTAAATTTAGCAACAAATCCTATTGTTGTCATATTTATGAGATTTTCTCCAATTTATTATTATAAATCTCAACAAGGGGAAACCAAAACTGAGGGAGCTCACGGTAAAATAAATGAAAACGAAAATCTTATGAATTGAAATGAAGGGTTTCTGCTCCGAAGTATCTCTTAGGTCTGGTTAAAATAGTACGACGAAGAAACTATGTCCCACCAGAATGATGGCTCTGAAACTCGCTCAAATTCACTGGAATGCGTTAAAATTTGATTTCTTTTCATTGCTAAAATAAAACTTTATTATTAGGAATTTGGCTTCTGTTATCCATAAAATGTGTATAAGAAATTTTTGGTGAAAATCATATGTAAGAAATTTTTGTCTACGCTTTTGCAACCAGCCAGTGTGGTTCATCATTAGGACAAAATGAGATATCTGATTAGGGAACCTGTTTAAATAAACATTGTTTTTGAAGTAAAATTTTTTAAAGGCTCTAAGACATTGTTTTTGATATGATTCAAATGTATTTCTATATTAAAGTAAATTTATAATATAAATACAAAAAAATTCTACATTAATATATATATATATATATATATATATATATATATATATATAGTCATTATTATTTTTCTTTACGTTAATGATGTTTTCTTTCTGACAAGGAATCAAGCAACTAAAAGTACTCAAGGATTTATTCTCTACTATATGTATGATTTTTAATATTTACAAAAATAAGATTATGATAATTAAATCCCAAAATATCACTTACATTAATTTTTTCTATGAAAACAACATGAAGGAAGTGACTTTATAGAAATATTGTAAAATTAATTTTCATCACAAACTTTATTGGAACTATAGTATTGAGGAAATGATAAATTGATCCATATTGGATAATTGTAATGTTTTTCATCCATCTTGATGATTTTATAGTGGAAAAAGTGGAGGAATAAGCTCTCAGGACCATTTTTTACGGGTAGAACCCAGTTTGACAAATTGTGGTATGAAACCTTTTGGGAGCATTTTGAGGCATTAAATGACATTTTTTTTGGGGGGGTGGGAGGGGGGTAAAACTCTATTGCTTTAGTATAGAACCTTTGTTTTCATATTATACACACAGAGACATTTCCAACGCTACAAGAATCGCATCAATCACAGTCAATATGCGAAAGTTATTTCACTCAGAAGTTGACCATCTTGTTTTCATCACCATAATTTGAGAGGATGCTATGTTGTTGGAAAATCTGGAGACTTGTAGATTACAACTTATTTTCCTTAACTTGATAATTAGTTGTGATGTTAGATGATTTTAGATTACTTCTTTATATTTTTTCATTAAGAAATTACCAGAATGGTAAAGATCAGAAGAGACAAAGTACACTAGATATAGGCTCCAAGCTAGGGAAAAACCCCTCCAAGGGGAAAGCCAAAAAAAATGCTTCTCTTATTCTTTAAAATATACTTATAAAAGAGACTTCCGATACACAAGGACCAAAGCCAACAAACCCTCCAAGCCCTAAGCTAGCCCCCAACAAGATCCTCCTTGAGACAACTTCCATAACTTCAATACTGCAAATCTGCTACTGTAACTTTGACCCCTGCAACAGAATTTCGGCCCTACAACTTCGACCTCCTGTAATTACTTCGAAATTTTGGCCTCCTACAACTGTTAGCTTCATAAACCCCAACAAGACAAGAGAAAGACATTCCTTGGAAAATTTCAACTTATGCTCCTCTTTTCTGGCCTCCCAGCTACTCTTCTTCTCCTTCGCTATTGTAGATCAAACTTGCTTTAGATAAGTGACAAAATGAGTCAAATTTCTCTCCTTTATATAACCTTTCTTGAAGGTCTAATCCCTCCTTTTAGGCCAACTTAATTTTCTCCTTGGGCCGACTTGGTCTTGGGCTTATCCATGGATTTTTCTCGATAAATAAATATTTTTTCTTGATTACAATGATTCCAAATGGGACTATGACACATGACTAAAATTATTCTTTATCCTAGAAAGACCTAGAAAGACCTGGAAGACCTAAAATCACGAAGAACATGCTTTTGGCTCAAGCTTGAGTATGAAAACCATACTCCAAAATAGAATATTGTTTTTTTTTCTTTCACTTTCTTTCTTTATAAAGAATATGCAATGTCATGATTACAATTACATCATAATAAAGACTGAATCTAGTTACAATTTTCAACACATGTCGCCCTCATTATTCATGAAAAAAGGGGCTAACCATGTGATTATGATGTAGAATACTATATAAAAGTCTATATTGTAACTCTAGTTAAGAGTTGAGGTAGTCAAACATAACCACTAGTAGGTTATTGAGTTGTGTTATAACTAGGCAACTAGGAGGAAAAGGGGTTCCATTCTTTCAAGTGCGTTTGTTCCATAGTTGAGAAAAAATAGCCAAGAGGGATAGGAGATAGAGCACACAAAGAGGATTTGTACACTATAGTAGCCCATGGGCCACATTTCATGTTGAGAATGCAGCAAGATGATGGAGCTTAGTGAAATGAAGTCGCCTTCACTAAGTGGGCCCGCAGGCAAATTCTGGCGCAAAGTCTATTTTTAGACTATGTCTATTTTTAGACATACGGAGCATAATTTGGGAATTCCAGTTGGAGATTCTTGAAGTATGCGACATGTAGGTAAAAATAGATGAGACCCTTATTTTTAGGACCCGGGCTATTTTTAGACTGTGTCTCCTAAAAATATGGAAGTCAAATATTATTTACCCTTAATAATATTTTGACTATAAACAGCAGTTTACTCTCTTGGAGCACTTCAGTTTGAGTCATGGAGGTGGCTCATGCAACTGACAGAAGGAATCACGTGGTTCCTAGGGTTTGATAGCATCTTGCATGGTTGACTTCAGTTGGACTTCAGTGGCAGAAGTTTTGGAGGAGTTAACGGGACAGATAGTGGAGTTGTGTTCTGTTTATTTTAGTTGAACTAGTTGAGATTAGTTTAACTAACTAATCATTAGACTATTAAGTGGAGGGGGGGGGGAAGGTAATTAATCAATATTTAATTTTACTTTTAAATATTCAGCTCATTAGTCAACTCAAGAACCTTTCTTTTTGAGTTCACTAAGTCTGTGTCAGTCGATGAGACAGTGAAGAAGGTAGACAAAGGGCAAAATTAAAGCCTCAGTTAAAATGGAGGTACAGGTTTGCCATCAGTTACATTACATAAGAATTATTAGCTTAATTGTAATCAAGGAAGAGATGAACATGAACCTCTTCATATACGGTACATAAATTGGATGCAATATGCAGGCAATTAAACGGAGGTAAGTGCGGAATACGAAAAATTAAGAAATTCAGTTTAACAGAGTAACTTCATGAGAGAGTACTGAGTACTTGTGAGGAGTATTGTACTTGTTTGGTTACTTGATTTCTCCATTATAATATACACAATAGCTGCGGGGTTTTCAGCTATAGGCTTTCCCCATACATACTGAGTTAATGTGTGATTGCTTCTGTTATTTCCGCATGTGACAATTAATTGTAGAAGAAGGTTATGTGTTATGTATGCAATTCGAAATTGATATATGACCAGGTTAATCTTCAGAGAATAAGTGATTTATTCAGCTAATTTCTACATGGTATCGCAGCGAAGTTAATTGTCGAAGTCTATTACGGTGATTGCAAACTTATTTCCTCGGACAGAGTCTGCATGCGGGCCAGGTAGCCTCCGGAATATTCATCCTTCTTTGTAAGGTGAAAGATCCGGTGAATGCCCTTTGCAGTCAATCTCTGATTTGGAAATAATTTGTTTTCAAGTATAGATCGGAAGCGATAGAGCTTGGAGTTTGGAATTCGAATTTTGCAGAAGGTTGTTCTTCTTGGTGCTGGTGTTGAAAGATGTCTTCTTTCAATGGTTTGCGACTCGAATATGCTCTTGAAGGCAGTTCGAACTATGTTGCATGGAAAGATCGAATGGAAGCAGTGTTAGAAGATAATGGTCTGAAGGAGTTCATGGATGCGGATGTCCCAAAGCCCACTGATGCAGCTTTGGTCGATGCATGGCAAAAGAAGATCGCGAAATGTCGAAGGATCCTGTTGGAGGGCGTCAAGGATCATATTGTATCCAGCCTTCATGGTAAGGCTACTCCATATTTAATGTGGAAAGCTTTGACGGATCTATTCCAGAGTAAGAGTGACCAAAGGAAGCTGGCGCTCAAAGATAAGCTCAGGAACATCAAGATGGAGAAGGGCGACAGTATCGCTAAATACCTCACGAAGTTCACTCAATGCAGAGATGAACTGGGAAGTGTGGGATTTACTGTCGATGAAGAGGACATGGTCGACCTGGCTCTCCTTGGTCTTCCGAAGGCTTGGCACTCATATCAAGATAGTGTCAATGGTCGGGAGAAGCTGCCTGGATGGGAGCGCCTTTGGGCGGATCTCATGCAGGAGGAGATAAGGAGGACTACTCGAGATGGATCTTCATCAAAGGGAGCTGATGAAGAAAACTGCGCTTTGGTGTCCAAAGCTAAGAAAGGGAAGGGTAAGAAAACCTCTCATTCTCGAGCTAAGGGCAAGAAGCAGGATATGGCGAAAGTGAAATGTTTTCACTGCCATGATCACGGACATTATGCTACCAATTGTCCAAAGAAGAAGAAGAACAAGCAAGCGGGAAGATCTGCAGATGGAGAAGCTTTGGCTTCACAGTTCGAGCTTGATTTTTCACTGATTGCATGCTTGGTTTCAAGTGTGATGGGATCGGTGTGGTTCTTGGACAGCGGTGCGTCATTTCATATGACGGGAGATCGGGAGTTGTTCTCAGATCGGGAGGACAAGGATTTGGGTATGCACATCGAGATGGGCGATGACGGTAGATACAGTGCGACTGGTATCGGTACCGTATCCTTTCAGAGGGAGTCTGGTAAACCCTTTGTCTTAAAGGATGTCATGCATGTACCGGGATTGAAGAAGAACCTGATTTCAGTAGCGATGTTGGAGGATAAGGGTTATGATGTGGTCTTCAGCGAAGGAAAAGCCTTCCTGCGCAGTAAGACTACTGGAGAGACCTGGAAGATAGGGGTTCGAACTCAAAACCTTTATCAGTTGCAGGTAGATGACTGCGCAGCTATGGCATGCAAGGCTGGAGATGTGGTGAGCCGGGATGATGAGGGCGAACTATGGCACAGGAGATTGGGCCATCTTCACCATGGAGCTTTGAAGATTCTGCAGCAGATTTCTACTGGACTTCCTAAGGGCACCCTTGCGCAATCAGATCAGTGCAAGGGGTGTACTTTAGGGAAGTATGTGAAAGCCACCTTTCACGAGAAGGATAGTCGCGCCACGACGATCCTTGAGAGAGTTCACACAGACGTGTGTGGTCCTTTCTCTGTTGCTTCGACAGCAAAGCACAGGTATTATGTGATCTTTGTTGATGATTTCTCTCGAAAGTGCCGGATCTTCTTCATGTCGAAGAAGAGCGATACATTCGCGAAGTTCTGTGAATTTAAAGCACTGGTCGAGAAGGAGTCGGGGAAGAAGGTGATTGCTCTAAGGAGTGATAACGGTGGTGAATTCATCTCGGCTGAATTCAAGGAGTTCTGCAGCGCAGAAGGGATTCGGAGAGAGCTCATCGCACCCCACAACCCACAGCAGAACGGGGTGGCTGAGCGGAAGAACAGAACGATCGTGGGTGCTGCACGGGCGATGTTGCATGATCAGGGCCTACCCCTTCACTTGTGGGCTGAGGCATGCAATACAGCAGTGTATGTGCAGAACCGTTGTCCTCACAAGGTTCTTGGCATGAGTACACCAGAGGAGGCTTATTCTGGCAAGAGGCCTGACATTTCCCATTTGCGGATTTTCGGATCTCCTGTCTACATGCATGTGACGAAGGATGCGAGAAGGAAGCTGGATCCAACTGCTGAAGTTGGAATATTTGTGGGGTACACCGATACACCTCACAACTATCGGGTGTATGTGCCAGACAGTCGCAAGACTGTTGTGCGACGGGATATAAAATTTCAGGAGGAGAAAGCCATGCAGTGTTCGCTTGAGAGGGAGCTACACTTGCATGCAGATGAGGAGCTGTTAGTTCCTAAGGAGGAGCTTCCTGATGTGGATCAGCCACAAGAGGAGGTTCAGGAGGTGGAAGAAACCACCCAGGCAGCGCCAACCATCAGAGGGCGCATGCGCACTACAGAAGCTGAGCGACTGGCTCGGGATGCAGAGAAGGTTGTAGGACCACCTCCAGCACAGCGCAGACAGAGACAGTCACCGGATCGGTACACTGGATACATGGCTCTTATGAGTCAATGTGTTGTGACAGAGCCATCCTCTTTTGAGGAAGCTGTGGAGGAACCCGCATGGGTTGATGCCATGATCGAAGAATATGATTTGATCATCAGGAACAGTGCATGGGAGATTGTCCCAAGACCGGTTGGGAAATCAGTTGTAGGTTCGCAATGGATCTACAAGGTGAAGCAGGCGGCTGACGGGAGTGTGGAGAAGTACAAGGCGAGATTTGTCGCCCGTGGCTTCTCACAGATCGAGGGGATCGACTATGAGGAGACTTTTGCACCTGTCGCAAGGTACTCTTCCATACGGACGATCCTTGCTCTCTCAGCGCAGATGGGGTGGCACATTCATCAGATGGATGTGAAGACTGCGTTCCTCAATGGAGTTATTGAGGAGGAGGTGTACATAGAGCAGCCTGAAGGTTTTGAGATCTTTAGCAGCGAGTCGCATGTGTGCCGACTCAAGAGAGCACTGTACGGGCTGAAGCAAGCACCTCGTGCTTGGTACACTCGGATAGACAGCTACTTCACCGGGCTTGGATTCTCCAAGAGTGAGGCGGATCCAAACCTGTACCAGATTGTGGTGGAGGGGAGGCTGTTGATCATCGTACTGTATGTAGATGATCTGATTTTGACTGGCGACGAGCAGTTGATACTTTCATGCAAGGAGGATCTTGCACGAGAGTTTGAGATGAAGGACCTGGGCATCCTTCATTATTTCCTGGGATTGGAGATTTGGCAGCGCAGTGGAGGACTGTTTGTTTCTCAGGGAAAGTATGCCCGGGAGATTCTGGAGAGGTTCAACATGCAAGGCTGCAAGCCTGTTGATACCCCTCTTCCTGGAGGTTGGAGGAAGGGAGATGCTACTTCGGAGGAGGTAGTGGATGCCACTGTCTATCGACAGTTGGTGGGGTCGTTGATGTATCCGGTCAATACTCGACCCGATATATGCTATGCAGTTAACCAGCTTTCGCAAGCTATGGTTAAGCCTACCAAGCTCTTTTGGAAGGCGGGCAAGCATGTATTGCGCTATATCAGAGGCACATCGGGATATTGTCTATGGTACAGACAGGAGGATGGAGTGAAGCTTTCTGGTTTCACTGATGCAGATTGGGCAGGGAGCCCAACAGACCGGAAGAGCACTTCTGGAGGAGTTTTCAGCATTGGGTCGACAGTAGTTTCCTGGTACAGCAGGAAGCAGAGATCCGTGGCACTCAGTTCAGCAGAGGCCGAGTACATGGCAGCAAGCTTGGCTGCATGTGAGGCTATTTGGATGAGGAAGATCCTCGCAGGTTTGTTCAGGTTGCATTTGGAGCCTACAGTGATCTACTGTGATAACCAGAGCTGCATCAAGCTCTCGGCTAATCCAGCTTTTCATGATAGGTCCAAACATATCGACATCAGGTACCATCACATCAGAGATTGTGTTCAGCGGAGGATCATGATGCTTTCATATGTTCCCACGGAGGATCAGGATGCCGACATCCTGACGAAGGCGCTCACCAGGAGCAAGTTCGAATTCCACAGAGGCAGGATAGGGGTTGCAGATAATCCATATCTTGCCGAGAGGGAGTGTTGAGAATGCAGCAAGATGATGGAGCTTAGTGAAATGAAGTCGCCTTCACTAAGTGGGCCCGCAGGCAAATTCTGGCGCAAAGTCTATTTTTAGACTATGTCTATTTTTAGACATACTGAGCATAATTTGGGAATTCTACTTGGAGATTCTTGGAGTATGCGACATGTCGGTAAAAATAGATGAGACCCTAATTTTTAGGACCCAGGCTATTTTTAGACTGATCTCCTTAAAATATGGAAGTCAAATATTATTTACCCTTAATAATATTTTGACTATAAACAGCAGTTTACTCTCTTGGCGCACTTCAGTTTGAGTCATGGAGGTGGCTCATGCAACCGACACAAGGAATCACGTGGTTCCTAGGGTTTGATGGCATCTTGCATGGTTGGCTTCAGTTAGACTTCAGTGGCAGGAGTTTTGGAGGAGTTAACGGGACAAGTAGTGGAGTTTTGTTCTGTTTGTTTTAGTTGAACTAGTTGGGATTAGTTAACTAACTAATCAACTAGATATGAGTGGAGTAAATTAAATAATATTTAATTTACTAAATATTAACTCATTAGTCAACTCAAGAACACTTCAGTTCACTACAGTGCATGATCAGTTCAGTGGAGACCAGTGGAAGAGGTAGATGAAAGGGTGAGTAAAGCTATCATTTGGAGGATCAGTTTTGCATGGGATTTGCATTACACTTGGAGGAATTGTCCATGACAATTGCGCAGTCAAGCCAAGGGGATTCGAACCTTGGATCTCTTCATATACAGGCCATGATTGCGCAACAGAGGCAAGGCAATTGGCGGGGAGTTTTGAACCAGTGACTTGTTCAAAACTAAGCTAGATTGTGTGTGACTTTATGAGAAAGTACTGAGTACTTGTGAGGAGTATTGTACTTGTTTGGTTACATGATTTCTCCATTATAATATACACAATAGCTGCGGGGTTTTCAGCTATAGGCTTTCCCCATACATAATGAGTTAATGTGTGATTGATTTGATGTGAGATTGCTTCTGTTATTTCCGCATGTGACAATTAATTGTAGAAGAAGGTTATGTGTTATGTATGCAATTCGAAATTGATATATGACCAGGTTAATCTTCAGTGAATAAGTGATTTATTCAGCTAATTTCTACATTTCATACTTCTTTATAATCACTGCGATATTTCCATTCAAAGAAAGAGAGTAGAACGACCTTACCTTCTAGCCGAGTTTTTCTCTCGAAAGGGTTTCCCAGGTCATATATTTTTTCAAATGTGTGTGTGTGAGATTTTATTGCATTGTACTCTATTTTATGTGTAATTTTTAATTCACATTCATGAACCATTAAAATTATTCTACACATCGAGAAATTCATAAGGAAATAAAACTGTAATAGTGTATAATTTCATATTTTAAATATAATTTTATTAGATATGTTATGACAAATTCTCCAGTATAATATCCACGATATTTTATAGATGAAATTGGCATCAAAGTAGGTTTCTTTGGGTATATTATGGATATTTTCAGGTGATATAGATTGGATGGGCCATTAGTTGTAAAACTCTAATCATGGCTGATCAGGAGCTCAAATCTGAGCTATGGAAAAAGCTCAAAATTGAAAGTGTTCAAAATCACTTGTAACCTGAACAAATAGATAGGCCTCTGCGATACGATCCTGTAGCCATGAATGACACTCAAATTCGACACTGTATGTGAAAGTTATTCAAGTTTGAAAATTCACAATTTCAGGAAAAAGACCAGTTTGACGAGGTTTGACTTTCAATTTGAAAATTTTTGAAAAAGGAATATTCCAAGGAATATTCTTGGAACATTCCTCAGAATATTCCCTGGAATATTTCTCGAAATATTCCACTTGGTCCAATCCAGATGCGACAAGTGGCATTCAGTTATTGGTGGTTGGTTTGACTTTTTGATTTGTTGACCAATTACGGGCTGCCACGTGGCAAGTCCGGAGGGCGCCACATGGCCCGCTGTTCGGTGCAATGGTGGGCATATAAAATATTTTTCTACTCCGTGGGTCTGAACCCTGATCTCCCCTTTTATAACGGAAATGAGTTACCATTGGGCCACAAACCTATTACTTATTTTATAAGAGGTCAACATTCTATTTATTTTGTGTTGTTAATTTGGGCAGAAAATAAAAGGGGCTAGCCCCTTAGGGCTAGCCCGACCCGTATGATGTGACCTTACCGCCTGAAACCAAGGGCTCTATTCAACCGGTGGTTAATTTTATTAAAACTGTGTTCACATGAGATTTGACCGGCAGAGGTTATGTGAATAGTTAATGACCACGGTTATTAAAACCGTTAACATAAATGGTTCTCCCGGCGAGAGGTTGGTCCATGTGACCACTCCCACTAGCCATTTAATATCAGTTCAAACGGTTCTGCCATTCAGAGTGCTAGTTCCACCATTTAAGGAGGGTTTGCCAGTTTTAGTCAAGCTAACTGGCAGTGTCTCCGCATTTAGTGGAGCTTGTTTAGACCCAACTGGACAAAATTTGTTTTGGCCATAACTTTGGATAGGCTCAACCTTTTGGAATGAAATTTTTTTGATTTCGTGTCTTATTAGCATTCTGAAGCCATTGAGACAATTTTTAGAGCCATTGGAGCTGATCTTCAGCCTATTTAGCTTCGAAGAAGCTTTTTGAGCCACTAGGGTCATTTTGGGTTTGGAGCTATGTTGAGCTGTGGTTAACCATTTGAGCTGAACCAAAAGTGATTTTTGAATATTTTCAGCATTTCAGAGCCATTGGAATAGGTTTCAGTTATGTTTTAAGACTTTTAGAGGCTAAAAAACTTCAGGAGAGTTTTCAGGGCCACTAGGGCCATTTTGGGGTTTGAGCTGTTTTGAGTTGTACCTCTTTGTTTGAGGTGAACCAAAGGTTATTTTCAGATAATTTCAACCTTCTGAAACCAATGGAAGGGTTTCAGACCCATTTGAGGAATTATACAGCCTGAAATGCTTCAGAGGAGTTGTTGGAACGGGGTCTCCTAACAAGCTGTGAAACTGGTCCATTTTGATTATTTTTTATTATATTTAGTATAGCGCAGGGGTTTTGGGGCAGGTCAAAGCCCCGAACGTATTGTAATGGGTCAAAGGGTAAACTAGGAGTCCGAAAACGATGGGTTGCAGACCATAGGAACGTTGAGGCTAGATTGTTATAAATAGAGATGCATTTTGGATTGTAAAGGATAGGAATTGATGAGCTATTGACGCGATTTGTGGTTTAAGCTATCTGTTTGGGTTTTTGGGGAATGGAATCTTGTTGGCTGTGTGCACGGAGATCCTAGTCTAGCTATGTGTGGAACTTGCTGTTGTGTGTGCAGGTTGGGAAGGGAATTGTAAGGAAAGATTGATGAATGAATAAATGCGAAGGATTATTAGATATATGAATCTGTGAGTACTGTTGTATGAATTGTTGATAATTATTGTGTTATGTATTTTCTATCTTTTCGCTGCGAAGGTTTATGTACTGAATGCTTGGATCTAGATCTATTCTGCTCTATTTATATAATGTTGTGTTGATGTTATAAAAAGCATATAGTTATAGATCTAGTGCACGTGAATGAAAATAGATAAATAATTAACCCTGCGAAGAACAAGGTAATCTGGGAATTATAGAATAGAATGCAACTCTGCTTGCCTTACCCTCCCTTTTCTCAGGGTGTGGAAACCTAGTTCCAGCACCCACCAATACTACTTCAGGTGAGACTGTGACCTGCGAAAGTAGGTCATTGCCAAAAGGTCCAGTAGTATAGGGGTTTGTTGGCAAACCTTGCACACCAAACGTGGGTCAAGACCCCTCAAGCCAAAAAATAGTTCCATTGCCGGGACCCGAAACAGTTTGAGAAACGAGATCGAGTAATGGCATTGGAGATCTAATGTGGGGTTGAATGAGTGATATTCTGGGTGGAAGCGCAACGCGCAACAGTAAGAACTATTGAAACAGTGGAGAAGAGGATCGCTCTGCTCATAGTCCGTCGAGACCTACAGAAGGTCCATCCACTGCCCCGACAATAGGGCCCCAGGAAGATAAACCAGAGGAGCCCATGGCGGCACACTTAAAGTTACCTACCTTTAAAGGAGAAGCCAATGAGGACATGGAACGATTTTGGTTCGTGGTCGATTCGGTATGGACGGTGCAAGGGGTGGTAAGCGATACTGTGAAGAGAGCACAACTATCCCTGGCTTTCGAAGAGAGGGCGTTGGATTGGTATATGCGGTATATATCTCAAAATGGGAGTGCGATGCTTCAAATATTAAGGATGCCCTAAAACAACAATTCTGAAAGCCGAAATTCTATTCCCAGCTGGTAGCGAAATTAAAATACTTCAAGCAAGGAACACATGAGTCTGTATGGGAGGCCGATCAATGGTTAAAAAAAGCGATCAAGGAAGGGGGGTTCAAGTACGATGACAAAGAGCACATGGAATGGTTCATCGCTATGCTGCTACCTCACTTACTCAAACCCATGGGCCACCAGACCTTCGGATCACAGGAAAAAGCCTTGGAAGCTACCATGAAACTTGAAGCAGCACCTAAGGATGACACGAGGGAAGGAGTACAACAAATTTAGGAGAAGCTCAGAGACATGCACATGAAAATACAGAGCTTATGGATGGAATGGGGAAAAGGAGTCGGCACAGACCTCTGGTGCGAAGATTGCTAGGTAGTGGGACTACATGATACATCCCAATGTCCTTGGATAAATAGGGGTGAATTGAAGCAACAATGGTGCAGATTCTGCCAATCTATAGGGCACAATGAGCAGAATTGTCACACATATGACTTGTTGGTAGATCGGGGAAACCTCTAGAATCCGATCCTACCTCTCCAAGATCTCCCGCGACCTTTGGTGGCTCTCCTGCAAGGGGCAGGGGGGGACGAGAAGGGAGCGCGGGACAAGGATGAGGCCAGTTGATCTACTACAACTATGGAGAGGTAGGGCACTTCACCAGGGACTCCCCAAATCCCACTAGGAAATCCTGTAAATATTGTGGACAGCTGGACCATGAGATCGAAGACTGCCCGATCTTGTTAACAAAAATGAAGGACAAACAGTCTACCCCCACAAAAAATGTACACAGAGTCAAAACAGAGCTAAGGAGTGAAGATCCCAGTATAAAAGTCATAACGTGCAGCATGGTCTCCCAGGAAGCAAGCGAGGAGCTTTCTGCTCAGAAGGAACCAAATCCCAAGAAACAGGAGTCGCTGGAAGCCCCTGCGTAGCCACCAGCGCACCTCCAGACAGGAGATGAGGTTGAAACCTTTTTAAGGGCATGCTTGAAGCTACTACGCAACCCATAGGCTAGAGAAAATATTCAAGTATTGCTACAGGAATGCGCAACCTGGCCCAGCACAGCAGCTGAGGTTAAGGAAGTACACAAATTACACATTTACAAAAGGCGCACCAGGAGGGAAATGCAATTGATTGCACAGATTGGTGACTATGAGATAGATCAGGTTATTCTTGATCTTGGATCTGATGTGAACGTCTTACCAAAATAGACATGGCAACGAATGGGAGAACCTAAATTAGACTGGTCCACCATCCAACTGCAAAGGGCGAATCAATAGAAGATCATCCCTCTAGGAAGGTTGCCAAAATTCATGGTCGATATCGCAGGAGTAAAGGTCCTAGCTGACTTTGAGGTCATAGAAATTGTGGAAGATACGGATCCCTATCCTACACTCCTAGGAATAGACTGGGCTATTGACGTAGGGGGTGTCATTAATCTAAAAAAATGTAGCATGGTGTTTGAGAAGAATGGTACACGTGTAATAGTACCACTGGATCCCGCTGAGGGTATGTGGTATACAGAGCCAGCATATGAAGAGGAGGAACTAGACCACATCTATATGATGATGGCACAAGACGAAGACCAGGGTGACCCTACAACAGGCGAAGTATTCTATTGGGAGAAAAATAGGGAATATTTTTCTGACCCAGATGAAGAACTTGAGAGTTGGCAGACCCGACTACACAATGTCTTAGCACTACGATGTCCTCGGGTTGCAAGGACCCTCTACTACATAACATCGGAGGTAAGGGACCTTCCACACTTTGATGAGTCTAGTACTGTCCAGGACTTCTTAAGAAAATTAGAGGCTAGGGTGCCAAAATATCGGCGGCTCTGGGCACTCAATCTGGCACTGCGTGGCACACCTGCACGATGGTGGGATACCCACAAGAAATCATTTTCGGACTGGGATACGTGTTGGGATAGGATGGTGCTATAGTTCGCACCTCCCGCTGATGTGCGCACCAAGATATTCCTAGGGCCCGGGGATCCCCGTGCACATCTGCGTATTTGGACAACCAAACGGGCCAACTGAACCCCAAACGAATGGATCCATCTATTTATACATGCCTTGGGTCTTATCCTTGCTACTTGGTATTTATATGAAAAGTTACATCAGCGGACCCGCCACTAGGAAATATTAAAAGAGGACTTTATTGGAACGTTCGGAATTATTGGGGGAACAGAGATGCTTGACGAAGCCTTGCAAGACATTGATGCATTCATATTTAAGAAGCCTCACCCACATACCCCACTAGCTATTCTGACATGGGAGGCCCAGATACAAGACATAGTCAACTGCCGAAGCTTGGCGATTAACGAAGAAGAGGATAACCCACGGAATATCTCTGCTCCGGAATCTGAAGGGGAACGTACCGTTATCAGACCATCGCTCCAAGATGTTGATGTAACACAACCTCTCCAGCTACGCGAAGTTAATATTGGGATATAAGAACACCCTAAGCTGGCTAAAAATGGGGACTATTGGGATGAAGGCACTGTTTGTGCTCAACATAGTGTTCCTAAATTGAGTTCATTAATTGTCAACTAGGGTTGGTAAGCTGCTGAAGTGTGGTGCACTATATGTGCCTAGGTATTTGTTTCTCACTACGTTGTGTTTAGTGTTTTCTGATGTTTTTGGTTTTATGGTTTTATGTTTGAAAAGGGAAAGAACTAAATGTTGGTGAAAAGAAGCTATTGGTTATATTAAAGCAAAACAAGGCCTAAACTATGGATGGAAAACAACAAATGCAAATACTAAAACAGAACAAAGCCTAAACTATGGCTGGAAAACAACAAATGAAAAGCTTGATAATGACTTCATTGCAAGGAAATAAATCACAACATGAGCTTGAACTTATCCAATTCATTCATTAAAGATGTGTTGGAAGAGCTTAAGAAATGGACAAGTTAAGTGTGAATGAAGTTCTCCTAAATAAACAATCAACTTACAATGTTACAACATCTCATCCATGATTAAAGGTTCATTGGAACATATTTGGAAAAGAAAATTTGTAGCACAATAAGATTTTTACTCTAAACTAACTTCTAATTCTATTCTGCAACTCAATTTAGCACCATTAGGCCTTACTCAAAAGTTATAGGTTTCTTTTTAAAATAGTCCTTGAGAAAAGGCTTATTTGTGAAATGGTAAAAAGGTTGAAAAATACTCCAGGTCTTAGACTGATACTAGCTTCTGTCCAGATGATTATGTATTAATATGAGGTTGGAACAAAAGAAGTTTTTGTAAATAATGAAGACTGTGGTATCTAAATTTAACAACTAATACAATTTAAAATGCAATGGATAACAACTAAACTGGAATGCTAATACAGTGAGCTAAGACTAAACTAGAATGCTACTAATCTATTTGAAGTATAGTGAAGAGAGTTAAATTAAAATGCCATTATCAAACTTTGAAATGTAGTGACAGAGCTGAACTAAATGAAATTATCCTCCGGAGTGTTATGACTAAACTAACATGCAACTAGTCTATTGGAATTCTACAGCCCATCTTGTTCAATGTGAACGATATTTTGGAAGAGTTTGTAAAAACAATTATGGCTGTATTATTCAATGCAATTGAACATAAACATAAGATTTTAAAACAAATACAATTAAAATCTAAGATACCACAATTGTTTCTTATTCATTGTTAATGATGTTTTGGAAGAGTTTGTAGGAGTAAGACCGGCTGTGACACTTAGTGTAAATAAGCATAAATCATAAAATTCAAAAGGAAATGCAACTAGAACCTACAACACCACAGCTATGCCTTATTCATCGTGATGATATTTTGGAAGAGTTTATAAGAGTAAGTCTAGCTGTGATGATCAATGTAAACAAGCATGAAACATAAACTTCAGGAACGTGCTTAAGCTAGAAATGAAAAAAATGAGACTAAAATACTTATATAAACCGTATAAACAAGGCTGCTCAGGAGGCAGGGGCCCTCTACCACCGGAGTAGCACGCAAAATCTACTTCAAGATTGACTCAGTGCTTTCAATAAAGTGATACTTCTTGCATTAGAGAGAAATTACTTCAAAACAGAGTGTTTTCGGACTTCTGAAATCTAGCAATCAATCACAAAACCTCACCTTGTCCCTCGGTTTCCCGAGCCATATTTATAATAAAAAATTACATAACTGTCTTGATATATCCTAGGGATAATTGTCTTTCCAAATAAAAACCAAACTAGGACTCTGATGGTGGTCACATAATAGAATTAAGGACATCTGGACTGTCCTTGTCCTATTAGGAGTCTCTCTCCTAGTTTGAGTTCCCACGTACATAACCGCCTACAGAATTCCGTTTAAAATTCGTGAAGAGAAAAAAATGATGAGGGAATGATGTGGAATATGCCCATATGTGTTTTTCTCCAAGATGACACCTGGAACCTGCGTAGACATTAAGACAGCTGCAGAATCAACAACTAGCTATAGAATGTCTGCATTCTGTAGCTAGATCTACTTCAAAAAGTACTACAATGACAAAATTATAAAAACATAGCAAGTTAGTCATGATATTCATTCTTAAAGAAATTTTAACTAATTATATTGATCATTTGAGCCTGTAATTAGTAATGGACAAAGGAAATGGAGTGGAATGTGGTGGAAGAAAGAACATCTTTGGAGCTCAACATACCCCCATTGGTAGGTTCTTGCATGTCCTCATGCAACTATTCTGTGAACTCTGAGACCTCTGCAAGGACATCCAACCCTCTTCTTCTACTTTTCCTGGCAGTCAAAGGCCTTTTGGGCTTTCTTATGACTAACTTAAATCTCAAATTTGTGAGTGCCCTGGTTAACTTTTTATTTCTCTTCTTCAATTTTTCACTGGCCTTATACAATTTTTGCATTTGTAGAGACAGAGTTGAATTCATATCAGTTTTGAGTTTAACCTACTCTCTCATAATTTCATTCTCATTCTTGATATGCCTGTTGAGTACTTCTAACTCATACCTATCTCTTCTTAGCATATCAATTTCAGACTTTGGTGGGCTAGGGGTTCTGTCTCTAAATTCTAAAGCTCTCCTCTCTAATGTTTCAACATAGTTGTAAATTTCTTGCTGTGCTGGGTCAATTTCTGGAACTTCTTCATCAAAATCCTCCTCCGTAGGTGTTTCTTCGTCCTCTATGTTTATGAATCCGGTTTGTTTAACCTTTGTTTTCTTTAGTATCCCTCTAAGTCTGTGGCTCCTTCTCGGTTGAGATGGCCCTTCTCCTTTCTCTCTGGCAAATTTTCTTATTATCCTCTCTTTCTTCAGCTGCTTCTTAATCTGAGTCAATTTCTCAGAAATCATTTCTTCACTGCATTCTTGTATTATTTTACCAGTTTCATTTTTGGAGGTTTTCCATCTTCTTCTTCTTTTTGTAGGTTTGTCTTCAGGTGGAGGTTCCTTGGGTTCCTCAAAGTGATTTCTCACTAAGAAGTCTTCCCAATTATCTCCCATTTTTCTCAAATGATGTTTAATCAAAATTTTGACTAAACCATGGTGGTATAAGGTTGTTTCCAGAAATTGAATTCTCTTTTGAACACTTGAGGCCATTTTCTTTAAACTTTGAAGCAAGAAAAATGGAAAATTAAGTTCTTCTTCTAGAAAATGCATTATCAACGGAATATGATAGACATAGAAAGTACCATATCTTCCTTCACAAGTGATGAATTTTTGCAAGATAAGCAACATGTTCCTCCATTTGTTCTTTAGTGCAGAGCTAGGGATACCCTTTTTAAAAATGGTAACATCCATACCTGGTGACTTGAGTATCTACTTCCATGCTTCGTTATAAAATTCTCTATTCTTGAACCACCTTTCTCCTTGTCTGGGAAATTCAGTTGCTTCTGCAATGGAAGCTTCTGTAATGGTGAATTTAATATCTCCTATCTCGACCTCAGTTCCTTTGAAGGATCTTGCAAACGTTTTGGTCACCTCTTTGTGAAACCCACTGAATTTTTCAAAGAATTGCAACCACCCTTCTTGTTGTAACATTTCTCTGACTTGAGGATAACCTTCCATTAAGTAATTAGTGCCAACCGGTTCAGTCCTCACTATAAGACCCATAACTCCGCTTTCCAACCTTCAAATTGTTGTTCCTCTGTTCACGGTGACAACAACTATTACAGAGATGTTTTTTCCCCACAGATGTTTCCTTTGTTTTACAGACTAAAATGGTTAAGAGTTGGCTACGGGAAAGAATGATATAGAGTTATTGCGGAATGAATATAATGAGGTGAGGATGATGTATATGAGTTGAAAGATATCACAGCAAAAAAGACCGCGGAGATGTTTTGTAACGAATTCGAAATCATCATTAAATGCTTTGGCCTAGTGACATGACTAATCCAATCACTTCAGCACTTTAACCGTTTAGATTAAATGATGATCAAATATGGGATTTGAAATGGTGGAATAAAAGGAGTTTTATCCAAAGTTCTTGCGGGAGGTTGGTTAGGCATGATCAAAAAAATTAATTAAAACAACTTTTTGAATTATTCATAACTTAACTATACTAAAATATTTCATGATATGTCATTATAATCAGAACTTTTACCTTTGCCTTTCCTTTGATTTTTTTTTGTGTTCTTCATATGCTTTGTTCTCTCCTGAAAATCATTAATTTTTGAGTCTTCATAACCTTCTTGATTTTTCTTGTTGTCATGGATATGCAGGATCATTTTATTGCAGATTAGGTGATTACTAGACATTTCTTTCAGGATCTCTGGCTGTAGAATGTCTGTCTGGCTGCAGAATGTCTGACTAGCTACAGAATGTCTTACTGGCTGCAGAATGTCTGATTGATTGCAGAATGTACCTGTAGAGAACTTGAAATATGAAATGGAATGGTTTGGAGCATGAACGGAATGTTGTATGGAATGAGTGAGGATGGATAATAAAATATGGTGTTATGGGATATGGATGAAGTGAGTAATGGAGTGGAATGGATCACATCTTATGAAATGGAGTGAAGTATGAGAAGTGGCTTGCAATTCATGATATGTATTATTCATTTGCAGAAAGACATCAAATTTTGAAAATCTGGAATGGAAATGAGGTGGACCATGGAGTGAAATGAATGAAGTGTGGATGAATGAATGAGATGGAGTATGGATGGATGAAATGAGATGGACCATAAGTGAAATGAATCTACACTTATGATTTTTTAATAACTACTTGCAGAAAGAACAGATTTGAAAAGCTAGAGTGTCAGAAAGATTCTGATTTCCACTCCACCTTTTCTGTGTAAACATGCCAATCAGTGATTGGTTTTCATGTTTATACCTTTTTTTTTTCTTCTTTCAATATCTGACTTCAGAAAATTCACTTAAGTTGATGAAGAAGAAAAATTCTTCTTCATTAACTTCATATCTCTGCTTTCCTGGAATTTCTTGACAAATTCTTCTCTTGAGAGTGACTTATGATACAGCTTCAATCTATGACCATTCACAAGAAAAGTGACCTCTTCTTCATCTATTGTCCTGATTTTTATTTCTCCATTGTCAAAAATTCTTATAATTTCATATGGCCAAAGCCAATGTGTTTGAAATTTACCTTGAAAATCTTTGAACTTTGAATCAAATAAGAGAGCCCAGTCACCTTCCTTGAACTTCTTTTCCTTGATGTACTTTTCATGCCATATAGTCCTTTGTTGTTGGACTAGACTTGTTTTCTGAACTGCATATTGTTTGATCTCATCTAATTCATTAATATGCTCCAATCTGTGCTTTTGTGCCTCTGATAGATCAAGTCCTAGCTGAATTGCCATTTTGAAAGTTTGAATATAGAACTCTATGGGAAGCAAAACTTGCTTTCCATAAACAAGTTCATAAGGAGTATGACCTGTTGTGCTTCTCCATGTAGTTCTATAGGCCCACAAGGCTTCAAGAAGCCTATCTACCCAATATCTTCTATGTAAATGGACAGTCTTTGTTAGGATCCTTTCAATAACCTTATTAGTAGATTCCACTTGACCATTTGCTTGTGGATGATAGGGAGTAGATTTTTTGTGTCTGATTTTTTACCTCTCCATCATTTTTTCCACTAGCCTTGATGTGAATTGAGCTCCTTGATCTGTAACAATTTCCCTTGGGACACCAAAATGAGTAAAAATATCCTAAAAAAGAAATTTAACTACAGATGCTTCAGTAGAAAAAAGTAATGGCTTGGCCTCTACCCATTTGGTAACATAATCAGTGAAAAATAATATATATCTCTTTTGTCTTGATGGAGGACTAATAGGTCCTACAAAATCCAAAGCCCATTTTTCAAAAGGTTCAATATGTACCCGAGGTTGTAATGGCATCTCACCTGAAGGAGAAGGTTTCCCAACCCTTTGGCAACTGTCACACCTTTTGACATACTCTTTAACATCTTTAAGCAAGGATGGCCAATAATATCCTAAATGAAGGATCTTATAGGCTGTCGTTTTATCAGCAAAGTGTCCACCACAAGGTTCATCATGACATGCTTTGAGAATCTCAGGCATCTCATCTTCCCGAACACATCTCCTAATGATAAAATCTGGACCAGTCTTGTACAAATCATTAGCAACCCATGAATATTTTGCACTGTCATAAATGATTTTTCTTTTATCTCTTGCATTCATTATTGAAGGAAAATTTCCTGAAACTAAATAATTAGCAATGTCAGCAAACCGAGTTTGGGTAGAAATTGGAAAAAGATATTCATCAGGAAATTGATCTTCAACTGGAGTGTCATCTTTGATGTTTTGGAGTCTAGATAGGAAGTCAGCTACTGTGTTTTGTTTTCCAGGCCTATCTAGAATGGTAATGTTGAATTCTTGTAAAAGCAATAACCATCTTATGACTCTGCCATTAGTAATTGATTTGTTCATTAAGTATCTAATTTCATAATGATATGTGTGAACAAAAGTTTCATAGCCTGTTATATAGTGTCTGAATTTGTTTATGGCATGAACAACAACTAAAAAATCTTTTTCAGTTACTGTATAGTTTAACTCTGCAGGAGTCAAATTTTTACTGGTATAGTAGATGGCATAAGGAATTAGGTATTTTTGTCCCAATACTGCTCCTAGAGCTGTATCTGAGGCATCTGTTGAAATATGAAAAGGTAACTTCCAGTTAGGTCCCCTTAAAATAGGTGCTTCAGAAATTTGTGTTTTCAGGGTCTCAAAGGCTAACTGGCAATCAGAATTCCATTTGAATTCATAGTCTTTGGTAAGTAATTTGAAGAGTGGAGATGCTATCTTAGTGATGTTTTCTATAAATCTTCGATAATATCCTGTAAATCCAAGAAAACTCCTAACATATTTTTGACAACTTGGAATAGATAAGTTAGAGATGATTTCAAATTTTGACTCATCAACTCTAATCCCCTCCTCTGAAATGTGATGTCCTAAAACAATTCCTTCAGTAAAAATCATAAAACACTTCTCATGACTAAGTGAAATATTTTCTTCTTTACATCTTTTTAAGACTTTTTCCAAGTTTACTAAGGCTTCTTCAAATGTGTTTCCATAAACTGTGAAATCATCCATATATACCTCTACACAATCATGTATTAGATCTGAAAAAATTCCTAATACTGACCTTTGAAATGTTGCAGGTGCATTGCATAATCCAAATGGAAATACTTGGTAAGCATAGGTACCCCAAGGACAGGTAAATGTGGTTTTGTCTTAGTCCTGAAGTGCTACTTGAATTTGATTATAACCACTAAACCCATCTAGGAATGAGAAGTACTTTTTTCCAGCTAAGGTATCTAATACCTGATCTATGAAAGGTAGGGGAAAATGATCTTTAAGAGTAGCTTTGTTTAATTCTCAGTAGTCAATACATACCCTCCATTTACCATTTTTCTTTGGCACAATTATCAAAGGATAAACCCATTGACTATCTGAAATAGGATAGATAAAGTTGACATTCAACAATTTCTGCAATTCTTCTTTAACAATCTCCCTAAGATTTGGATTCATCCGTCTTTGAGGTTGTCTGATTGGTTTAAAATTTTCCTCTATGTAGATGTGATGAGTGCAAGTTTTTGGGCTTATCCCTTTCATATCAGTGTACTCCCATGCATATGCAGAAAAATGTCTCTGTAAAATTTTGACTAGCTCTTCTTGTTGAGATTTTTTTAGGTTCTTGTTTATGTTTAAAGTTTTGCCTGGAAATATCTCAATTGTAGAGCTGCCAAATTTATCCATGGAATAGAGAGACATCTGCCTTGATGAAAAAAACTCAATGTTGGATTCTTCTTGAAATTTTTCATGTTTATGTTCTGAAGAGGATTCAAAGTTTTCTAAAGTATTCATAATTTGACTATCTTCACTAATTTCTGAAATTGTGAAGAGAGGTTGTAAGTCTTCTTCATCCTCTATCCATTGAGTATCATCTAAATCTATAATTGTCCTTGCTGGAGGATACAAAGTGAATTTATTAGTTGAACTACCATCAGAGATGTACATATCACCGGATCTACAACTAATGAAAGCATCAGTTGTAGCTAGCCAAGGTCTTCCTAATATAATTGGATGCCCTCCTAGATTATTCTTAGGAGTTAGGATCATGAAATCCATAGGGTAATCCCAAGAATCTAGGGACACTGGAATGTCTTCTATTACCCCATCAGGTTTGATCACAGATCTGTCTGCTAATTGTAATAATGTGGGTGTAAAGAGAAGATTAGGAAGTTTCAGTTTATCCATGATTTGTCTACTCATGATGTTGATTGCTGTTCCTAAATCAATGAGTGTATTTTGGATCTCAATTCCATTGATGTGAATTTTAACAACTGGATTTCCTGGGTCTAGATACTTTGGAATAGCAATCTTACCCATCATGATATCTGCTATTTTTCCTACCAGTTGAATTTTCTTTGTTTCTCTTATTCTTTTTCTTGTTTTCTTCATGATCAACTCCTTTATTGTCTTTGCTAAAATTGGAATTTATTTGATAGATTGTAATAATGGAATCTTAATACAAACATTTCTTAGCTCATCTAGGAAATCATAATTAGGCACCATAATTTCTTTTTCTACACCTCTATCAATTTCTAATCTTTCTGGAAAGGGAGGTGTAGGAGTGGATGTTGATGGCTGCTCTAATACATGAGTTGAAATTATTGGTTCTTTTTGTTTTTATTTTTCAATGTTTGGGTCCTGAAAAGATGTGTCTTCTTCAAGAATTTTATTTTCTCGTAGAGAATCTTCCTCAGAGTTATCTTGTTCTTGTATGATCACAAAAGGTTTCCTCTTTTCAAGTATTCTTCCAAACCTATGTTGAACATCACTAAGGTCTAGAGGAGTAATCAAATAAGTTGTAAAATGTTGGCCTTCTATCATGTATGTGTTCTGAGGATTTTTATTGTTGGGGTTTGGTATGGGTTGAGCAGGCAACTGATTTGATTTCTGAGGAAATGGTAAGGGGAGTGGTTGATTTTGATGTTGTGGATTTTGAGGATTCTGTTGAGGATTTTTTTGAGGATTTTGAGGAGAAAAATGTGGGTATGGTGGATAGGATGGTGGATATTGATAGTACTGGGAGTATCTTCCATAGGGATTTTTTGCTCCTTGTGCCCAAGATTGAGATTGATTTTGAAATTGGGCCCAAGGTTGCTGCAAAGAATTCCAGTTTGGTGGGGGTTGATTATACATTTGATCATGAAATCCTTGTGTTTGAGGTCCTTGCCAAGGCCTTCTAGAGACAAAATTGAGAGATTCCGTGGAACTTGTAGGAGTATCTTCTTGAAAGACAGCTTTAAGACCAGGAAGTGAAGGAAAACTCTTGGTCTCATGTTTTTCTGAACAAATTACACAGTTCTCTACAACTTTTTCATCCAAAGGACATTCTCTCAAGGCATGCTTCTTTCTACATTTGGGACAAAAGATTGCTAAAGCATTAGATTCATATTTTTGCTTGTTTTGTAACTTAAGGGTGTCTATTTGTTCACTAAGACTCCCTAAGATGTCAGATTTGAATTCATCAAGCATATCCCCTTTCTCTGCCCTACTTACTGTCCCAAAAGTAGACTTACTTACCCTTGCAAGAGCAGGGTCTCTTGGTCCTTTCACAGTTTTAGATTTCCCTCTTGAAAGATACATAACTCAGATATTTCAGGTAATGTGAGCTGAGATATATCCCCTTTTCCCATCATGTTAAGGATATCCAAACATTCATCCCTGATTGTCTTCAACAAGAGAGCTTTTAAGGTGTCTTGGTCTAAGTTTTCCATTTTTTCTCTTTTGATGTTGTAATGAAATATCTCCAACAAATCTTCCAGGTTTTCATCCTCTTTTTGTATCATCTTGAGAACTTCCTCCTTATGATTGACTGGCATAAAATAATCCAAATACCTTTCTAGAAATGCTTATTTCATGTCTTCCCATGTCCTAATAGAACTGTTGATCAAACTCATAAACCACTTCAATGCTGCTCCTTTCAATGTTGAAGGAAATAGTTTAAGTTTTTGAGCATCTTGTAAGTAGTCATAAGTTCTACATAGGAATTCAAATTCAAATAGGAAGGTTTCAGGATCTTTAGTTTTAAGTCCATAGAAGTTTGGAAGGACAGAGGGTGAAATGTTTTTCATAGCTGTATTGGTTTCTTCATCTACTATAGGAAACCCAAAAGAGCTTCCCATTTATCTTCTACCTCTTCCTCTACCTCCTTCTTCTCTACCTCTAGCTCTACCCCCTCCAAATAATGTGTGTTATCCATTAAAGAATCATCCTCCCCCTTCTTCTGCCATAGTTGATTCTTCTGTGGAAGTGCAAAATTTTGTGTCTCTAGCAGGGGTCCTTGAATCTTCTTCTAAGACAGGTTCAGTGGATGAAGTGGAAGGTCTTTCTAATGGAATATCTAATCTTAAGTCTTCTGGAAGTCTAGGATCAGTAAAGGATTGAATGTGGGTCTGAGTTGGAGGTGTGCTGGCTCTAGGTCTTGATGAAACAAGTGGTGTTATAGAAATAAAACTTCTGCTTCTGCTTCTTATGAATCCACCCCTTGAGTCTCTCTCTCTATGCATATCATTGTTTTTGGGAGTTAAGAAACAAGGCTACCTAGTTACACTTCCCCAGCAATGGTGCCAAAATGTTTGTGCTCAACATAGTGTTCCTAAATTGAGTTCATTAATTGTCAACCAGGGTTGGTAAGCTACTAAACTGTGGTGCACTATATGTGCCTAGGTATTTGATTCTCACTACGTTGTGTTTAGTGTTTTCTGATGTTTTTAGTTTTATGGTTTTATGTTTGAAAAGGGAAAGAAATAAATGCTGGTGAAAAGAAGCTATTGGTTATATTAAAGCAGAACAAGGCCTAAACTATGGATGGAAAACAACAAATGCAAATACTAAAACAGAACAAAGCCTAAATTATGGTTGGAAAACAACAAATGCAAAGCTTGATAATGACTTCATTGCAAGGAAATAAATCACAACATGAGCTTGAACTTATCCAATTCATTCATTAAAGATGTGTTGGAAGAGCTTGAGAAATGGACAAGTTAAGTGTGAATGAAGTTCTCCTAAATAAACAATCATCTTACAATGTTACAACATCTCATCCATGATTAAAGATTCATTGGAACATATTTGGAAAAGAACATTTGTAGCACAATAATATTTTACTCTAAACTAACTTCTAATTCTGTTCTGCAACTCAATTTAGCACCACTAGGCCTCACTCAAAAGTTATAGGTTTCTTTTTAGAATAGTCCTTGAGGAAAGGCTTATTTGTGAAATGGTAAAAAGGTTGCAAAATACTCCGGGCCTTAGACTGATACTAGCTTCTGTCCAGATGATTATGTATTAATATGAGGTTGGAACAAAAGAATTTTTTGTAAATAATGAAGACCGTGGTATCTAAATTTAACAACTAATACAATTTAAAACGCAATGGATAACAACTAAACTGGAATGTTAATACAGTGAGCTAAGACTAAACTAGAATGCTACTAATCTACTTGAAGTACAGTGAACAGAGTTAAATGAAAATGCCATTATCAAACTTGAAATGTAGTGACAGAGCTTAACTAAATGAAATAATCCTCCGGAGTGTTATGACTAAACTAACATGCAGCTAGTCTATTGGAATTCTACAGCCCATCTTGTTCCGTGTGAATGATATTTTGGAAGAGTTTTTAAAAACAATTATGGCTGTATTATTCAATGCAATTGAACATAAACATAATATTTGAAAGCAAATACAATTAAATCTAAGATACCACAGCTGTTTCGTATTCATTTTTAATGATGTTTTGGAAGAGTTTGTAGGAGTAAGACCGGCTATGACACTTAGTGTAAACAAGCATAAATCATAAAATTCGAAAGGAAATACAACTAAAACCTACAACACCACAGCTATGCCTTATTCATCGTGATGATATTTTGGAAGAGTTTATAAGAGTAAGTCTAGTTGTGATGATCAATGTAAACAAGCATGAAACATAAACTTCAGAAACGTGCTTAAACTAGAAATGAAAAACGAGACTAAAATACTTATCTAAACCGTATAAACAAGGCTGCTCAGGAGGTAGGGCCCCTCTACCACCAGAGTAGCACGCAAAATATACTTCAAGATTGACTCAGTGCTTTCAATAAAGTGATACTTCTTGCATTAGAGAGAAATTACTTCAAAACAGAGTGTTTTCGTACTTCTGAAATCTAGCAGTCAAAATACAAAATCTAACCTTGTCCCTCGGTTTCCCGAGCCATATTTATAATAAAAATTACATAACTGTCTTGAGATAACCTAGGGATAATTGTCTTTCCAAATAAAAACCAAACTAGGACTCTGATGGTGGTCACGTAATAGAATTAAGGACATCTAGACTGTCCTTGTCCTATTAGGAGTCTCTCTCCTAGTTTGAGTTCCCACGTACATAACCGCCTACAGAATTCCATTTAAACTTCGTGGAGAGCAAAAAATGATGAGGGAATGATGTGGAATATGCCCATATGTGTTTTTCTCCAAGATGACAACTGGAACCTGCGTAGACATGAAGATAGCTGCAAAATCGGCAACTAGCTACAGAATGTCTGCATTCTGTAGCTAGATCTAGTTCAAAAAGTACTACAATGACAAAATCATAAAAACATAGCAAGTTAGTCATGATATTCATTCTTAAAGCAATTTTAACTAATACTATTGATCATTTGAGCCTGTAATTAGTAATGGACAAAGGAAATGGAGTGGAATGTGGTGGAAGAAAGAACATCTTTGGAGCTCAACAGGCACCATGGGAAAAATTGCCGAGCTACTTACGGAGTACCAGGACTTATTCCATACGAATTTTTATAAGCTCAAAGGAATCACTGGGGACCTCGGCATTATGCACATCACTTTGAAGCCTGAGGCGCGACCCGTCAAGCAACAAACCTATGGGTTGAATCCTAAGTATAAGTGAAAGGTCAAAGAAGAGTTGGACAAAATGCTGATCGTAGGTATCATTGAACCAGTTGAACAGTCATATTGGGTAAGTCCAATGGTCGTTTAAGAGAAAAAGGAAAAGGGGGAAATAAACATTTGTGTGGACCTACGAAAGCTGAAAAACGCTTGCGTTCATGACCCCTTCCCTACTCCCTTCTCCGATGAAATCCTTAATAGCGTGGGTGGCCAGGAGGCATATTCCTTAATTGATGGATTCTCGGGATATCACCAAATCAGAATTGCACCTAAGGATTACAGTAAGACCACCTTTGCTACCGAATGGGGTTCCTTCCAGTATACGGTCATGCCCTTTGGTCTTAAGAATGCACTTGCTATCTTTTCAATGGTCGTAGTGGCTCTGTTCAAAGAATTTATTCATAAGTTCCTAGAGGTTTACTTCAATGACAAGATGGTTTTTGGCTTAGTGAAAGAACATGTCTCGAACCTACGGTTAATGTTGGATGCATGCCAGAAGCACCAGATCTCCTTGAATATCAAAAAGTGCATCTTCTGTGTACCTTTCATAGTCTTTCGGCAAGGATTGATGGTTGATCCTGTGAATATAGCCGTAATGATCAACCTGGCAGCCCCCACAACGGAGAAAAAAATGCGCTCCATTCTCGATCATATGGGCTATTACAAAAAATTCATTCAAGGATACGCTCTGATCACAGCACCCATGAAACAACTACTAAAAGAAGATGCCTCTTTTTTCTGGAATGATGAATGTTAGAAGAGCTTCGAACTGCTAAAAGAGAAGATGATTTTTGTGCCCATACTGGTATTTCCTGACTGGTCAAAATAATTTCATGTACATGTCGATGCGTTAGGAATTTCCTTGGGCGCGATCCTCACTCAGCCTGGCGAAAGAGATATTGATCATCCGGTTGCCTTTTCTAGTCGAAAACTCTCGAGCGCCGAAATAAATTACTCTACCACTGAGCGCGAAGGACTGGCTATGGTGTACGTACTACAAAAGTATCGACACTATTTTTTGGGTGGACATGTTAAGATGTTCACAGACCATTCGGCTTTGAAATACCTGGTCAACAAGCCTGTGTTGGGGGGGAAGATTTTCCACTAGCTGTTGCTATTCCAGGAATATGATTTTGAAATCATCGTTAAGCCTGGGAGGTTGAATGCAGGCTCGGATCATCTTTCTCATATCGATACAGGGGAAGAACCCACCAACCTAGATGAAGGATTACCTGATACACAACTGTTTACCATTAATATGGTTGATGCTCACTTTGTTGATATAATTGAGTTCCTTACTATGGGCGTGGCCCCTGCTACGTATTCGGCACAACAGAAGGAGTTGGATACCCGGGTTGCAGACTTTACTATCATCGTAGGATAGCTATACAAGTTAGGCGCCGATGAAATACTCCACAGATATGTATTGGAACATGAACGACCTACCATTCTCACAAAAGCACATGATGGAGTCGCAAGCGGCCACTACTCAGGCAGGGCTATGGCACAAAAGATTTTGAGGGCTGGCTTATGGTGGCCTACCCTGCATTAGGATTCTTACACCTATTATAGATCGTGTGATACATGCTAGCGAACTGGCTGACCCTCATGACAAAATGACATGCCATTACAACCTCAAATGGCCCTACAAGCTTTTTGATAAATGGGCCATTGACTTTATAGGACCCATCAATCCACTAGGCGAGAAAACAGGCACGCGCTACATTATCACTACCACTGACTATGTCACACGATGGGCTGAGGCACAAGCAGTAAAAGATTGTACTCCTGATACTGCTGCACACTTCATCTTTGAGCAGATTCTGACTAGGTTTGGCTACCCAAAGATCCTAATGAGCGAAAAAGGTACACATTTTGTTAACCAAATGATTCAAGCATTGAATGAGGAATTTTGGATCCACCATGCCAAGAGTACACCATATCATCTCTAGGCTAATGGGGCAGTTGAAGCTTTTAACAAAATTTTGGAGCAGGCATTAAAGAAGGTTTGTAATGCCGATCGTAGTGACTGGGATGTTCGCATCCTCTCGGTTCTGTGGGCATACCGAACGACCTACAAAAAGCTGACTGGTGGGACACCCTTCCGAATGGTCTATGATAAGGAGGCCATCATGCCCATAGAGTACATTGTTCCTAGCCTACGCATCGCAACATTCACGAATATGGCAGACTCTGATATCATAGAAGAACGCCTGGCGCAACTGGTAGCTTTGGAGGAAGATCGGTTTACTTCTCAGTTTCACCAGCAGGTTCAAAAGGCTTGAGATAAATCCTGGCATGATTGACACATTCACCATAATACATTCGTCAAAGGTGATCTCGTCCTTTTATATGATAGCCAATTTGCAAAACATCCAGGAAAATTCTGGCAACACTGGCTTGGTCCCTACACAGTTAAGGAGGTTACGAATGGCAGAGCAGTCCAGTTAGCTACCCTGCGTGGTGACATAATTCTTGGCTTTTTCATTGGTATTCGAATCAAACCATACCAGGCTGCGGACTATGTGGTCGCACCAGTGTAGTGACTCAGGACGAGTCACAATATTGTGTTGGGGGACTGTTGGAACGGGGTCTCCTAACAAGCTGTGAAACTGGTCCATTTTGATTATATTTTATTATATTTAGTATAGAGCAGCGGTTTTGGGATGGGTCAAAGCCTCGAACATATTGTAATGGGTCAAAGGGTAAACTAGGAGTTAGAAAACCATGGGTTGTGGACCATAGGAATGTTGAGGCTAGATTGTTATAAATATAGATGCATTTTGGATCGTAAAGGATAGGAATTGATGAACTATTGATGCGATCTGTGGTTAAAGCTATCTGTTTTGGTTTTTGGGGAACAGACTCCTGCTGGCTGTGTGCGCGAAGATCCTAGTCCAGCTGTGTGCGGACCCTATTGCTGTGTGCGCAGGTTGGGAAGGGAATTGTAAGGAAAGATTGATGAATGAATAAATGCGAAATATTATTAGAGATATGAATCTATGAGTACTGTTGCATGAATTGCTAATAATTGTTGTGTTATGTATTTTAATCTTTTCTCAGAAAATTTGTGTAATAGTGCTTGGATCTAGATCTATTTCCGCTCTGTTTATATAAATATTGTGTTGAATTTTATAAGAAGCATATAAATTTTTGAATATGATGCACGTGGATACCAAATAGATACATATTAGATTTATCAATTAACAAAGTAATATAGGGAATTATAGAATAGAATGCGGCTACGCTTGCCTTACCCTCCCTTTCTTAGGGTGTGAAACTGGTTTCCAACACCACCCATACTACTTTGGGTGAGGCTGTATGGCTGTGACTGTGAAAGTAGGTCCTTTAACTTGAGCGACTAATAATATGGGAGTTTTTGGAAAACCTTGCACACCAAACCTAGTTGGCACCCTCAAACCAACGGGGAGTTCAAAACCGAAACAAGACATTGATGAAGAAATCATTTTTTATGGTAATTCTTCACTGTTTTGTGAATTTGGAAAGGAATTCTTAGCTTTTTCATACCTTTTGAATCAGTATTTGCATTCAGATTTGTCTTTTGAGACACTCTTTAACTTGTATTAGCATTTGAAGCATTTTAATACAAGAGGACAAGCTCATTTTGGGAGGCTTGATCTAGCAGACATAGCCTAGGAGGGGTGAAATGCTCATCAAACACTTGTGTCATGATATGTTGAAGTTATCTTACTGAACATTTCTGATTTAATATGTTAAACAAAAAATTAAATTAACTTTCCTTCACACATGAACTCTTATACAGTCTTCATAAACACTTTGTTGCCATTGCAAGACATGAATAACAGTTTGCACATATATTTGATGGAAATTGTGAGTGTTAACTTCTACAAGTTCTAAAGATAGAGTCTATAAAGGGCGAGGTAGCCTTTGGATCTCATCCTTTTATTAAAAGTGACATATCCAATAAATTCCCCTACATTCAATCTCTGGATTATTTCTAAGTAGTTGTTTTATGCAACAAGACATGGGGAATTTTACACACATTTAATTAATGGAAATGGATACCTTGCACACATTTTCAAGTACTTCCATTTTTAGATCATATGGTATCAGAGCTTTGGTTAATTTGGGTTGTGCTTTGGTTGAGCCTTGATTGAGCATAGGTTGTGCTTAGGCTGAACATTTGTTCTTGTGCAAAAGGTGTTAAAACAGTCAATCTTACCTTTTTATTGGTTGCAAAATGGTTTCTTGTATGAGTTTTCTTGAGTTGAAAAGATAGTTGTTGATAGCTAAGTCTGAGAAAGGAAAAAAGAGTTGTAGGCTATTTCCTTATCCCAAATTACCTCAAGATTATCTTTGGAAAACAAACTCCAATAGTTTTTGTTTTATGGCTGCTTGATTAAGAAGGGGTCTTTCCTGACATTTGGTTAAAAGCTTGTCATTTGTTGGAAAGCTTTGAGAACTTTTCTTCAGAAGTTCATTTTGTTAATTTGACCATTTACATGATGTCAAATTCTTCTACAAGTGAATTTTCCTCCTTCACGAGATTATTCAATGATTACATGAAGAATGAGTTCATTAAAGTGAAGGACATGTTGTAGATTCTCATTGAGGATCAAAGAGAAAGTGTTAAGCTTCATGCACAATTGTTGGCTATGAAGGATGAGAAGGAATCATTTCTCCAAAGGTTACATGACATGGAGAAACAACTCCTTCAAGCTCAAGAAGCTTTGTCCAATAACAAGCGTGAGGAAGAGGTAAACCATTCCAACTTGTCTTTAATTTCCTCCATTGAAAAGTGTGTTGGTTCTTTTGAAAAACATACAAGGGGAATCAGATCCAAAATAATGTTTAAGATGGGCTATCAAGAAGGAAAAGGTTTGGGAAAGCATGCACAAGACATGTTTGACCCTATTTCAGTTATGGAGTGACCCAAGAATGTTGGTCTTGGTTATGAGCAGTTTAATGGCGAAGACTCCAAATCCTTGAATGCATGTGAGGCAAATTTAAAGAGAACCTTTATTCCAAGTTCTTCTATGCATATATGTCAATTTTTTTTAAAGGATGTTTGCCATTGTTTTAAGCCATCATTGCAGCAAGTAGAGGGTAAACATGCCACTTATGGTGAGCCTTCAAGTTCAAACAATTTTCAAGACAAGAATTGTGATGAAAGTTTGAAAAGGAAAGTTGTCTCCTCTACTAGTTCATCATCTTTTGAAGACAAAAAGGATGGACATTCCATGCAAAAAAAGAGGTATAATTATTCACATGATCAATTTGATTATGTTTCAGCAAAGAATGATAATTTTTCTTGTTCAAATGAAAGAAATTTGTGTTGCACATTTTGTGGTGGATTTAACAATGTCGCTTCAAGTTGTTGGTTGAAAAAGAAAGCACACAGGAAGCAGAAGAGGCAAAGAGAACTTTTTCAGAAAGTGTTTAAGAGTTGCACATTTTTCAAAGGAAGGGACATGATGTCTCTCATTTTTGGACCTTGTATCCAAAAAATCGTCCAAAGCACATGCAACTAGAGGAAAAAAATCTTGGCGTAAGTGGATCTATGGAGTCCATTATTGATGTGAAAATGGAAGATTCACATGAAGGTGTATTGAAATCGCAAAAGATGCCATGGAGTTGGCTTGGTAGGAAGTGGATTAACTTCTTAATGCAGTAAGTCATCTTCATTTTGTACATGCAAGCTTTAGATTGGTATGCATGTATTTCAGTTGAAAAGTTGATGCAAGATCGCATGTAAAAACAGTTTTAGTTGAAGGAATTTCTTTGTTGTTGCAAAAGTTTCACCATGGAGGTGTAAAATATGAGTATGATACTCATTTATATTGCAGCAATGTCTTTTAGTTTCAGCTCTTAGTCACCCACATGTTTTTGGGATGATGTGCCTATTGGTATTGGAAAAGAAGAGTTGAAGTTACACATGTACATAGAGGTTGCATGTGTAAATAGCAAACTGTATATAGTTCATTGTACATGATACATATACATGTGTTTGTCAAGATGTATCTTGTTGTTTTTCGACTTGTGTCGATTGTGTCATACATGTTTATCAACTTGTGTCGGTTGTGTGCACACTTTTTACAGATTTTGTGTGTCAATTTCATAGCAAATTTCAATGTCAACTTGTTGTTGATGTCGTATGTTGCACAAGGTACCTTTGGTGTCGAATGGTGCAGGAAACGAAGTGTTAGTGAAAAGAAGTGCAAGATTCCATAAGATGGAAAGGCATGCAGGAAAAGAGGGCACAATTTTCAGCAAGTGTCATTGCTGGTTTTAGTATGGCAGATTGGTATGGTGAGAAAACTTGGTCGAGATTCGGCACAAGTACATGGCTCATTTAGCAAAAATTTCGCCATGTGAACAGTTGGAAAGTCAGGATAATTTTTGAAGGATAAAGAGAAGAGGATGTTTTTATTCTCTCATTTTCTATATTATAGTTCAGTTCATCATTTCAGTGAGCTTTTGGGGTCCAAAAGCTTCTCATTTGGGAGGTGTGATCAGGAGCTCAAATCTAAGCTATGGAAAAAGCTCAAAATTGAAAGTGTTCAAAATCACTTGCAACTTGAACGACCGGATAGGCCTCAGCGATATGATCCTGTAGCCGTGAATGGAACTCAAATCCAATATTGTATGTGAAATGAAAATTCACAATTTCAGGCAAAAGACTAGTTTGACTAGGTTTGACTTTCAATTTGAAAAATTAAAAAAGGAATATTACAAGGAATATTCCTTAGAATATTCCTTGGAATATTCCTCAAAATATTCCCTAGAATATTCCTTGAAATATTCCACCTAGTCCAATCCAGATGTGACAAGTGGCATTCAGTTATTGGTGGTTGGTTTGACTTTTTGATTTGTTGACCAATTACGGGCTACCATGTGGCAGGCCTGAAGGGCGCCACGTGGCCCCTTGGTCCGTGCAATGGTGGGCATATAAAAGATTTTGCTACTCCACGGGTTTGAACCCTGGTCTCCCCTTTGATAACGGAAATGACTTACCATTGGGCCACGGACCTGTTACTTATTTTATAAGCGGTCAATGTTCTATTTATTTTGTGCTGTTATTTTGGGCAGAAAATAAAAGGCGCTAGCCCCTTAGGGCTAGCCTGACCTGTATGATGTGACCTGACTGCCTGAAATTGGGGGCTCTATTCAATTTGTGGTTAATTTTATTAAAACTGTGTTCACATGATATTTGACCGGTGGAGGTTACATGAATAGTTAATGACCACAGTTATTAAAACTGTTAACACAAACAGTTCCGTAGGCGGGGGGTTGGTCCATGTGGCCACTCCCACTAGCCATTTAATATCATTTCAAATGGTTCCGCCATTCGGAGTGCAAGTTCCACCATTTCAGGTGGGTTTTCCATTTTTAGTCAAGCTAACTGGCAGTGTCTCCACATTTAGTGGAGCTTGTTTAGGCCAAACTGGACAAAATTTGTTTTGGCCATAACTTTGGACAGGCTCAACCTTTTGGAATGATTTTTTTTTTTTAATTTCGGGTATTCTTAGCATTCTTAAGCCATTGAGACAGGTTTTAGAGCCATTGGAGCTGATATTCAACCTGTTTAACTTCGTAGAAGCTTTTTGAGCCACTAGGGCCATTTTGGGTTTGGAGTTGTGTTGATCTGTGGTTAACCATTTGAGGTGAACCAAAAGTCATTTTCAACTATTTTCAGCATTTCAGAGCCACTGGAATAGGTTTTAGTTCTGTTTGAATAATTTTAGAGGCCAAAAACCTTCAGGAGAGTTTTCAGGGCCACTAGGGCCATTTTGGGGTTTGAGCTGTTGTGAGTTGTACCTCTCTGTTTGAGGTGAACCAAAGGTTATTTTCAGCTAATTTTGACCTTTTGAAACCAATGGAAGAGGTTTTAGATCTGTTTTAGGACTTATACAGCCCAAAATTCTTCAGAGGAATTCAAAGAGCCAGCAGGGCATTGATGAAGAAATCATTGTTTATGGTAATTATTCATTGTTTTGTGAATTTGGAAAGGAATTCTTAGATTTTTCATACCTTCTGAATCAGTATTTTCATTCAGATTTTTCTTTTGAGACACTCTTTAACTTGTATTATCATTTGAAGAATTTTAATACAAGAGGACAAGCTCATTTTGGGAGGCTTGATCCAACAGACGTAGCCCAGGAGGGGTGAACTGCTCATCAAACACTTGTGTCATGATATGCTGAAGTTATTTTGCTGAAAATTTCTGATTTAATATGTTAAAAAAAAAATTAAATTAACTTGCCTTCACACATGAACTCTTATATAGTCTTCATAAACACTTTGTTGCCATTGCAAGACATGAATAATAGTTTGCACATATGTTTGATGGAAATTGTGAGTGTTAACTTCTACAAGTTCTAAAGACAGAGTCTGTAAATGGCCAGGTAGCCTCTGGATCTCATCCTTTTATTAAAGGTGACATATCCAATAAATTCCCCTACAATCAATCTCTAGATTAGTTCTAAGTAGTTGTTTTATGCAACAAGACATGGGGAATTTTTCACACATTTAATTAATGGAAATGGATACCTTGCACACATTTTTAAGTACTTCCATTTTTAGATCAATGGCTAAAAAATTTATGAATAACCCTCATGATACAAAAAACGAGAGGTTTTCATGGCTGGAACAACAAGGCACTAATATAAATCATAATTTAAATCTCCTCATGGAAGCCTGAGCAACAATCTTGGGATATTTGGAGAATATGGGGGCTATAACATAGAGGAAAAATCATATGGGGGATTAGGAGATTGAGAAGAAACAAAGAAACAACCGAAGAAAGAACCTAGAAAATATCAACCCAGATCGAGTGTCAAGAATCGATCACAACCCCTATTCAAAATGGAAGTGAATGTCAATATCAAACCATACCATGATGAGATTGATGCTCTTAAGTTAAATCATTGGTTGCAGCAATTGGAAGTGTATTTAAATGTCCATCAAATTGAGGAAGAATAGAAGATTACATCTAAACGATTGAAATTAGAGGGCCATGCAATGTTCCTAATTTTAGCCTTAAGCTAAAATGGAACATTATAGTGGCATATTTTATTTTCACTTAATAAAATGGGGAAGGAGGCCCCTTAACCCCTTGGTGATAGATAAATAACACTCCTTATAAGGAAGGAGGATAAATAAATAAATAAGTAGCC